>APFE031444499.1:0-68991 GCA_000404065.3 Pinus taeda
CAATACAGCTCAGATCTGAATCAATCACTGGCTCAAATCTCTTCCGCTGCCATGCCTGCCTCCTCTGCTCAATACCTGCAAGAGAATGATGATAATACCAAGACAGCCACGTCTTTCCTTGGCTAAATCACGTATTTCCAAGCTACAATGTGGGCAAACTCATTGGCATACTCAATCCCCTGATTTGTGCAAGATCTGGTGCAAAACTATAGTCACAACTGATAGCAATCTGATTCTCTAACACTTGTCCCTGCTGAACTGAACATGCACTGAGTTAACTGATGTATTCATTAGTTGTATTATGAGTTAATAACTTGTGAATTAATTAATAACTAATTCACCCAACTCATCTCTAGTCTATTCGCCAGTTAGACTAAATACAACCAGTTTAACAAAGCTAAACTGAACACAACTCCATCAACTGCACCTCCAGTCCACTAAACTCAACTCACTTGAGTTCTAACTGAAGTCATGCATGCAAATATCCAACTAACCCATAAGAACCACGTATTTCCTTCATGCAATTGCATGTGCCACATCCGTAGCTCGAACTGAAGTGCTCCAAGAGAATAAGACAAAGTTTATAGTCCAAATATTATTGTGAGATAATAATATTTGACTTTTCTATTTTTGACAGCCAGTCTAAAAATAGACTTGATCACTCACACTGTGATCACTCACACTTTCATCAAAAATAGAAGTCCATCTATTTTTCCAACTTGATTAATCATCCATAAACAACAACCTGCAATCCATAGACATGATCCATATGTCTAAAAATCGACATAGTCTAAAAATAGACTTGCGCCGAAAATAGCCTACGGGCCCACTTAGTGAAGGCGACTCTTTTCACTAAGCTCCATCATCTTGTTGCAATCACAACAGAGTTCCATCTTGTCCTCTGTCATAGTTCCTAGTGAATCCCTACCTTGTATTGTTACGGTCGACATCGCGCACTTCACCATTTGCAACGCGCTACCCTGGTCACTATGCTTAGCAATATGTGGTCCAAGCCAAGGCATCCGATTGATCAATTCGCGGCAATAGGTCTTAACCCTATCATGGGGATCACATGCACCCTGCATTATCATTCTGGTATTTTTGCCGAGAAAATCTCTCATTACTTTTTCCTCCATCTTCTTGACTTTCACGTCCATCAAAGCGCTTTTCATCCTTAACCGTACCCTTTATTCTTCAAGTTTGTAAAGTCTAAGGTTTCCCTATTGGATTTATTCCTTAAGTCCCATGCATTCTGTTTCTTGTGGCTTTGTGATCCCTTGCTTTCGGGCTTCACAAACCATCGTATCTATGTGTGCTAATATGCACGGACTAGGCTTTGCATGCCCCATAGGGATTACAACATCTGCTGCATACTTCAACTTCGGAAGTGCCTATGCAGTTAGGGTTTTGCACATGGTCCTATAAGCCCATAGCACTGCTAGTACGCGCAGGTCCCAGTTAGTTTGCTTCACATGGTGAACCTCATTCATTACTTCACATACTTTGTCAAAGGCTTCCATGTGGACAATCTTCTATGCGCTTGGTCTTATCATACTTCCTGGTCGTCACTCGTGCCATTGTCTTGCCTGCTCCTGCTTGTCAGTCGTGTTTCCTATCACAAGGATGGTGTGCGTTCATGCAGGTTGTGCATCATACGTCTGTACCCATCTGGAAAGGTGGGTGCGCAAGATGTTCCGTCTGTCATACTTGACTTTCATCTGCATCCAAACTGCATGCGCATCTTCCTTCTACATTCGTGCCAGTTCTCAAAATTATGCTAGTGTGTACCCCACCACCTTGCGGGTGTAGCACGCAGTGCCAATTTAAGAGCATCAAAGCATTGTTGTTCCAGTACTTCTCTTTAAAATTTGTTCAAGAAATCATCCACCTCACTCAACCCATCATACATAGGTAGATATCTTACTCTGTTGCCACACAGCGTAGTAACCTTATCATCATGTTGCAATTCAGTGTGGTTGCCTTGTGTAACCGGTTCTGCCATCGTTCTATCTCCTCGTCTGAATCTGAGGTGCAGGAGCTCTTGCACTCCCACGAAATCCTGCCATCCATTGTTGGATTCACCCAGTCTTACTCCCACGCGGTTATCTTGTAGATACAGTCTAGATCGTCGTCGCTTTCATAGTCACGCACTAGCTCTGTGTAGCGTGATCCTTCCGCAGGGTCTAAATGTACCACTATGAGTAGTGACTTTTTCTCAAAAATAATCTTGAACTTTTTTACATTTATCACTCTATTCATGTCAGTGGCCCAATCTATTCCCAATAGTGCAGGATAGGGATTTTTGTCATCAACAATCTCTATCACTTCGAAATCTACAAGCACGCCCGTACCTTCGGTATCTACTGTTATTCCTTGCAATCTTCCCATAGGTGGTACCTTTTGCTGGTTCGCCATTCACAATTGAATAGGTGACCATTGCAGCGTAGGCCTGCCCATGCACTCCCATGTCTGCTTTGGTAGGACGTTCGCATCCGATCCTAGATCCAAAATCACTTGATCCATTTCATATTCCCCGATCTGCGCTTTTAATCTCATCTCCCTTCCTATTTGTGTTGTGTGCTTTTCGAGCTTCCGGACTACGCGCAGTTCTCCTGGGCCAGCACATCTAGTGATGAGCTCTTGTAGTCCCTTCACCGCTTTTTTGTCATGCAACAACTTCATGCATGTCTCCAAAAATGTAGTGAGCATTGATGGGTCCATTTTCGGTTCCAGTTTGTCTTTACTTCCTGAAGTGGAGGCATTTGTGAAGCTCTTCCTAGCTTCCATGAATGTCTCCTTAGCGCGCTCTAAATCAAATTCTGGTTCCTTTGTTGGAGCCTTGTGAACCTAGGCACTCTCTTTAGGCTACTTGCATTTGTCATCTCTTGTCGTGATACCACTTTGGACCACAATATCTACATTCAGGTCTTCCTCGCGCAGCTCAGACCTCATCATTTGCAGGTTCTGAGTCGGGGGAGGTTGGAGTGCTCCTTTATCGCGCAACCTCACTATCAGCATGGGATAGTCCTCCCTCTCATGATCAAATTGGGTATAATATAAGCATGATGGTCTCATCAGATTTGTACAATCACGGGCTTAATGCCCCGTTCCTCCGCAATTGTAGCATATCAGTTGTCTGCGATCCCTTCCTGGCCCCATTCCTCCTCGACCTCGTCTGCGCCCCTGAAATCTAGTGCGCGCCATCCTTGTATTTTGATCGACAGCCTGTGTTTTGGTCTGAGCTCTGTAGGTAGGAGTCTGATCCATCATTCATTCATAACTTCTACAGGTGCACTCATGATAGGCTACTGACCTATAGAAATTACAAAACAGTTGTTGGGAACTCTGCGTATACTTCTGTAATAGATGGCAGTTATATGTAGCATGCTTCCCTCCTATCTGACAAATCGTACACCATAATGTAGGCGTCGTGCTCGGTCCTGCTTGTGCCTCTGGTCTCAATAGCATTGGTCCTCCTCCCGCCAGGTAGTTTGCAAAGACTGGACAATGGTCCTTGTCATGTCCCTAGCCTTTGCACTTTACACACCATACCTCCTCACATGCTTCTGGGTGAGTTGTCCTGTCTTGTTTCAAACTCTGCATATCAAAGCACAGGTTTTTCAACTGCACGTGGATCTGTTGAACTCTCAAGTTAGGATCTTTTATTGGGGTCTTATGTCTCATTGCAATCTCCAAGGCCGCGGCTTGAGTGGATAGTTTCTGCTATGACAATGCATTCCTTAGATACGGGGTTAGCGATGCTACAAATCATGCGCGGTGTGGCCCATCTGTCAAGGTCATGTTGGCTTCACGAATCATACACTTCAGTCTCTGATCTAGCTCCCAGGGGGTTTCACCTAGAAGCATTGCGATTTCCTTAAATCCAATAATCGACTGTCTCTGATTTTGGCCTGCTAAATTCCCTGTTTAGTGCAGCTTGGATATCTGTCATCCCTGTGTTTGGATTGTCATTGGAATGCTTAATGTACCACCACATCAGTGCGTGATCTTGCAACGCGTTGACTAGCGTTCCTTTCTTTATATTGTCATCCATGACTCCCTGCATTTCCCATACAGCCTTTACCACGAACCAAAACTAGTCTAGATCTTCGTTCCCTACTCCTTTGAACACTGGAAACTTTATCGCACTTGCCATATTGAACTGTGGTGGTGGCAGAGGTGGTGTGGGCGAAGATGGGGGTGAAGACAGTGAAAATGGTGGTGGTGTAGGTGGAGGTGGTATGCAGGGAATTCACTCCTTTATCAGACTAATCGCACTTCTTGGTGAAACCTTTGCGAGCTCTTCCTCACTTTCCTACAAAGGTGAAATCAAGGGGCTAGATTCAAGTTCTGTGCTACCTTCGTTTCTGTAGATCCTCCCACTTCACGTAGCCCCAAACATCAATTTATTTGCATAACCCGCTTTTCACATAGTAGCATTTTAATCCAAGTGTTCAAAAATTTAATGTACTTACCTCGCGGTCCTTTGAGGAAGCGTCGTTCCGCCTCACTATAGCTGACTGAAGTATCTATCGCGAACTTAGTGATAAACCCTCCTATAATTCGATCGAGCCAATGATCCATAGCGTGCGCGATCTTATCTTCCGATGCTTCCACTCTGCGCACCAACTCTGGAGTCCACACAATGGGTTTATCGGACCTACACCTTCCTCAACTATCTGCTAGCTTTGCGATCCACTTGTACAACTCAGTGGGGAAGGATGCAAAGAAAATTTCATGGATTTTTGTATATAAGTAACAATCTAACCACTCTTCCTTTGATAATTGCAGATTCTTGTTTTCCTATGCTGCAAACTCGTGAATCTTTCTATCCAACCACTCTTCAATTCCTTTCTTTGTTGGATTCTAGTGATACGACATCAAACATCTCTATGCAGATCCCGGTCCTGGTAACGGAACCATTTGTTGGCTTATTGGGGCCTAACCCAAGTTCAGAGTTAAGTTAGCCAAACAAATCCCGGTACTACTGGCCCTTTCAGCAACAGTCTGCGGAGCGCAGACTGAGGTCTCACCCAAAGTAGTATGGGAGGGCGTTAGAACCAGGTTTCCGCACCTTGGAGATGTCTAATGAGTTCAAGTGGTTTGTGGTTTGACCCTGCATGCAAGTTGCTTCGCGCACTTTCCTGTACCTCGCAGCCTGATATACTGCCTTCGTACAGCCCTACTCGAGGGCCAAACGTTGCGCTTCTGTGTTATTACCCAAGACCTTACTGGTATTCCAATGTTAGTTAGTTAGTTTAGCCTCCTTGCATGCTTTAAGTTATACTTAACAACATAAACCATTTATACAGGTGCGTGCAATAAATAAACAGTGTATTTGCAAATTACATCAAACATGTATTAACCCAAGAACAGATACACATAATTATGATAAAACTTCTCTTTATTAATTCCTTCTTTAGTTACCGACTCGACTCCGCCCCATGCACTCAACTACAGACTACTAGGCCTCTGCGCACTCAGCATCAAAGCATTCTCCTACTCTACGACCCAAAGGCACACTTCACCTTAATTCCTTAGCCTCTCTTCCTATCTCTCTACTTTCTTTTTTTACACTTAGAGCCTCACTTTACTTATACAATCCCATGGTCCGCAGACCATGGGTAGGTCTATCCAGCTGACATTACATTAAAAACTAGGGCAGACAACTCTGTGACTCTATCATACTTTTCACGCTTTGCGCTCGCAATTCGCAGAGCTTTACAACAAGATTAGGTCAAAACTTGGGCTTTAAGCCCCAAAACATGCATTGGGGGGATTTCATGCCCAATAAATACCCACTAGTTATTTTCACTATTCAATAGAAGAGATATAATTAGAAGAATAAAGACTCTTTATATTTCGATTCATTGTCTTGGAATTGAGAATCCAAGTACTTGCAACTTTAAGAGCTTATTTTGCTTTAATTTCACTTTAAGTGGGACCCTTGAGAATGGTGCTATGTGAGAAAATTTTGGAAAGTTTTTTTTTCGTTCTTTTGGTAAATTTTGTCCTATTGTTTTTAACCAGAGATAATTGTTTCTTCCTTGTGTGTCTCCATTTTTGTGGCCATAACCCCCCTCCCCTCCATAATTTTTTACAAATGATATAGAGAACCTCCATATAAATTTTGGACAAATCACTCTTTCAATACTTTAATTTTATTTATTTTATGAGATTTTCATTTTTCTCGGTTTTTGGTTTTGATCACTACATTTTGTGTGGTTTCTCACCAACTTCTCAATGACCCAAATTTTGTAGAATTTGGAGTTACTGATTGAAAATGGCACTTGTTCAAAGATTAATTGATTTTCACCATCACTAAATATACAAATTATATTTTACTTTATTTGTAAATATTATTATTTTAATTAATAAAATGATTAACTAAATTGAAATTTATTAACTAATTTGGAAATATTAATTTTTATTATTAAATTAATTATTTAATTATTATTAATTAATTATTATTTAAATTTCTTGACGATATATAGAACCACCGCAGCCGAGGACCTGTATATTTATTCATCTGTAATACAAAATATATTATATAAATTCAAAATGTAAATAATATATATTTTATACAATTATTTTTAAAATAAATAATAAAATATATATTACGTCATCCCGCTTAAATCATCCTGGAGGTTCAACAATTTTACGCATTTCATGCCTCGTGGGATAATGTGAAGGCTTTGTATTAATTAAGTGGAGGCTTTATAAGCCTTTGGTTTTAGATCAAGTGAGTGGAGAGAAGGTCCCATGTGGGTCCCCTCCTCCACTCATTCTACTCCATATAGTCCTCCAACGCGAGAATTAAACCAACATAGCCCTCCATTTTGATTTTTTTATTATTATTTTATTTTGTGTTTAATATTCTGTGATATTTTAATTTTAATGTAATTTAATTTAAGTGAATTATACATATTTTTTTATATTGTGAATTTTTAAATTTATTGATTCAAAAAATTTAAAAACTCTTTATTTTGTTTTACTTTGTTAAAACAATAATTTTAATGAAACTATGGAGAATTTTTAGCAGTGTGTATTTTCCAGCATGCAATTAAATTTACCACCTAGACTTTGGAAGGTTCTAATTTGAGATTTACTCAACCAAATGAGATTTAGGATGGCTCAGGCTCAAGCATCTAATTTGAGATTTACTCAACCAAATGAGGCTCAGGTTGGCTTGTTAGAAAGCTAAAATCATTGATAATAATCTAGATGCATTAACTTAAGAAAATTTAAATATTTACTATGCCTAAAATTTAGCAGAAGTTGGGGCTTTGAATTTGTACTAAAAAATCAATTTCTAAATTTGTTTTGGAAGAATTTGGTTGGCTGAGGTTTTTATTTGTTACATCTTAGAGTATATCTGCATTTAGAATTAATTCACTGCACTTTTACAAGTCTCCTTATGTAGGAGTAAACTATAGTGTGGCTTGGTTGAGCCCTTGTTTAATCTAAATGGTTTCTTTCTTGCAAGTGCACGACAAGAAGTTATGTCTAATTTCCTTTTCTTGTTGATAAGAAATCAGAGAAATTACAAGTTAGCAGGAAGGGTAAGGCGGTAACTAGACTCAATAGAACTACCTGAAACCATCAATACAAATAAAAAAGGGTCTAATTTGGGGCTCTAGCTGGGTGGTATCCCTAAATGTTGATGAGGTTATTTTTTGCCATCAACAGGATGTCAAACAAACAACTCATATTTTTTACAAGTTAAAGTTGCAAACCAAGAAAATAGTTCAAGCTTGATGTATCAACCAAAAGTCGAAGTCAATAAGACCTACTAGTCCATCAATTAGAAAGCAAAACCTTTACTAGTAAAGATAGGGTTAAAACATATTTCTCTGTATGAAGGAGATGAAGCCATAAACAAGCACCAGTTTGTCTGTGATAAGTTTTGGGTAGCTAATGATATTACAGACGAAGATAGAAGAATGACCTAGTTTGCTGGTCTGAATGGGAAAATTAATTTTGTTGTGCTAAATTCCTCTTTAGAATATGTAAAAGTGCTTTAAGATTCATGAGGTTAATTTCAATTTTTAACATGAGTTTTTGAATGTTTTTATGTAAATTTCATGTACAAATTAACATAAACAAATGACTCAACAACAACATATAACAAACATGAACATCACCAAAACAATATCACAACAGCACATGATGAAGGAGTTCACCCCGCTTGGGCTACGTCTCCTTGGTCAAGCTTCCAATGGCTTGACCCTCTCTATTATACTCAAAAGTGTGAATACATCAATCTACAATTCTCAAATAACTCTGAAACTTCTTTCAATGGATCCAGAATGCCCAAAAATGCCTATCTAGCCTCTTTTTGCTCCTGATTTGGTCTAAAACTTAAGAAGTTATGAGATTTCCTAGCACTTTCATTATTCACTCTACAAATTCCCCCAAATGTAGCACCAGTTCTACAAATCCACCCCGAATTGTGCTAACTGAGTGCCAAATTCACGAGATTTTAGGTGAAATTGTAGGCGCATTAAATTGTCCAGTACACCCTTAATTTTGAAAATTTGGTCCATATTGGGGGGGGGGCACGTGCCTGGGAGTAGGGCCAATCACTGCCCTTGCCGACCAAGCCCCCACTCTGCTCTGTCGTGGTCGTGTTGAATGGCACACCCCTAAGGGCTAGTCCCTATGGGTTGGCCCTTTTTCCGAATGGCCCAACACTTCCGCTTTAAATATAAATCGCATATCATATATAATAAGTAACAAATGTATAGCGTATTGGAAATGACTTGGATGTGGAGTTTGGAGGTCGCGGGCTTGATCCCTGCTCGTTGTTGCTCGGACCTTAACTTGATTTTTGGTGGCCCTTGGGCTGCCATGTAGCGGCCCTTGGCTGGGCCATGTGGTAGCTTGTGGTTGGCCACCAACCAACCAATCAAATTCGTCCAAAATTCCACTAATGAAATCGTGCCACTTGGCACCACACAATTCTTCGGAGGTCAAACAGTCACATGCACAGTCATCCTACCATGTAGGCATGCCTAGTCAATGGCACATCAACAGTATGGACTGCTAACTAGGTTTCCTTCATATTTTTTTTTTTAAATTTGCCTATTTAGGAAAACATACAGAACATGTTTATGGGAGCATATGGAGTTCGTTTCGCACGAAACAAGTTGTGCTGGATTCAGGATGATGAGCACTACATGGCTATTCAGGTTCCACATTGATCCAACAGCTTTGAATTTTGAGAAAAATTTTGAGCACCTGATCATTCCTCCCCAATGGAAGCTTTTGGACCCCAAAAGACCACTTTCAGTTGTTCAACAGGTGAGGGTAGAGTTCCCTCACATTTCCAATCTCAATTAATTTGGCTTTGGAAGTATTTGTTCCTTTGAGCCCCACGCGAAGGTAATCCACATTCCCTCATTTTGAATACCTTATTCTTCTATCAAGAATGGTGTCTTATTGTAGTTCATGAAGGTATTCAAGATTCAATGGATGGAATTTGAACATTCTCTCCTTGATCTTCAATTAAAGGAGGCTCATACAACTTTAAATTTTCCACATTAACTACAACATAAATTTGCATATATGAAGGCAAATCCAACCTAAAGGCATTGCCACCAATCTTTCCAGAATTCTGAATGGACCATATGTAATTGGTTTTAGCTTTTTACCTTCTCTTTGGAGCCCCTCTTTGCTAATGTGAAGCCAAACTCCATCACTGACTTGGAACTTGTGATCTACCCGATGCTTTTCATGCCTTTCTTTGTACTTGCCTTGGCTCTTTTCCACCTGTTATTGAACTTTTTGGTGTACCAATTAGATTTGTTCAATGAACCTTCTTACTTTATCTATGTCACAATGACCATCAATATAAACATCCTTTCCAAAAATGAAATCCAAACGAGACTTACGAAAGTATCCCAAACATGCTTCAAATGGTGATTTTTAAGTTGAAGAGTGCTTGGTTCAGTTGTAAGCATGCTTAATGTAGTGCAAATGTTCATCCCACAACTTAGGATTCTTGTTGCAATACCCACCAAGAAGATGTAGCATGGTTATGTTCACCACCTCTATTTGACCATCTGTTTGTGGATGAAATGTTGTACTCTTTTTCAATTTGGTGTCCATCAATCTACACAAGCTTGACAAAAAGTTCCCAACAAAGCGAGAATCTTGATCACTAATAATGGATGTGGAAAATCCAAAATGCACCCATACATTCTGAAAGAATAACTGAGTAGTTTGTTTAGCTGTAATTTTATTTTTACATGGCATCAAAATACACATTTCTCTGAACCTATCCGCAACTACATACAAATAAACATGAACTCTTTTTGACAATGGAATACCTCCTACAAAATCCACAGAAACACTCTCCCATGGTTATCAAGGTACTAGAAGTGGTGTGTAAAATCCTAACTTCCTATTGCTAGGCTTACTGACTGCACATGATGAACATCCTTTGATAAAAAGTGACACACTTTCAAGCATATGAGGCCAATAATAATACCTCAATATATGTACCACCGTCTTACTTACACTGAAATGACCAGCGATAAGAGAAGTATGTGCCTCTTTTATGATGTTGAATCTTTCTCCCTGTGGAATGCAAAGCTCACCATGATGACACAACAAGTTATCATGCAAATGATAATCCAATTCCTCTATTTGGTTACCTTGACTCAAGCTTGCATAAACATATTGAAAGTCATTGTCTAATGCATACTTCTCAATATAACTTTCATGCAAAATAGAATTATGCTTGAGTAAAGTAGCTGCACTAATAATAGGCCTAGAAAGCATATTAGCACCTTTATTGTAGATACCATTCTTATACCTTATTACCAAGTGGAATTATTGAAGAAAACCCATCCATCAGAAGTACCTTGATTGTTGCAACTTAGATTGAGATTGCAAGTATTGCAATGGCTGATGATCAGTATGAATGATTGTTTCCTTACCCATTAAGTAGTATATCCACTTTTTCACGCTTTGCACCAATGCATACAATTCCTTGTCATATGTAGGATACTTAATCATTGCACCATTGAAAGTTTCTGAATGAGAAAAGATAGTCTTACCATGTCGCATGAGGACTGCACCCATGGTGTAGTCACTAGCATCAGTCTGGATCTCAAGTGACTGTCTCAAGTATGGAAGTGAAAATACTAGGGCTAAACTGATCTTTTCCTTCAATGCATCAAAGGCCTTTTGTTTTTTTCCTCTCCACTAAAAGACCTTTTTCACACTAGTCAATGCATGCAAGGAGTTGCTATAGAAGAAAAGTTAGCAATGAATTTCATGCAATATTGGGTTGCTCCCAAAAAACTTCTTACCCAAGTAACTGTCTTGGGCCTTGGCCAATTCAAAATGGCATCAACCCTGGAAGGATGTATTTTCAACTCACCTCCTCCATCAATATTGATCCAAGTGGATCTTTAGATACAATGGCATGGAAAAACTCAGAAATCAAAGTGATCAGAATGAAGTCAAATCAGGATCAAAGTGTACATCTCGTCATCCTGATTCCAACAACGTGAATGACACTTCAATCCGAGTCTGGATGATGAAGTTATCGCACAAGGAAGGTTGCTTTGATCCTTAAGAAAATGAGGATTTTTCCTTTGAAAAATGGATTTAAGCCTTAAAGGCCAAATCACAATCAAAGGACTTGTGGAGGCATACTTAAGAGAGGTGCAGTGGAACCCTTGATCGCCAATCTTTGATCAAATCAAATTGGTGGGTCGGAGATCTTATATATATGTATATCGGTAGTGGCAAGGTGTGATTGGTGATAAGGCACTAGATGATATACGAGTGGGATGCCAACGCGATCGGTCGACGCTGATATCGGCGATCGGCAATCGGCGGTCGAGCATCCCCATTAATCAGGATTGTACACCCCCTGATATGCAAATGCGCTCGATTTATTATTTTTTTGAAGTCCGGGTAAAAGAGATTTTGCCAGATTTTCAGTGTTTTTTGGGATTTTAAGGTTTTATTGCCTCAATGATAAAAAGGCCATTTTAAGAGGGAGTTACACCCACCAATCCTTCCACGATACCGACCTCTGTTATGAACCAGGAAAGCCCCGATTTAAATGGGATTCTGTCCAAAAGCCCATTATAAAAACATGATCAATGGAAAGAGTAGTGAGGGAGGCATTTTTGCAGCACACTGTTTCGTTTGGCAGGAGGCCAAGAGCACATATTTGTCTATTTTGGACAGTTCTACATGACTCCAGCCCCTTCATTGCTACAGACACATTGGTGTTGCTTACCTCTCCAACATTAGGCATCCATTTTCACAACCATCTTTCAGATTGGAGGTATAAGCCTCTTGTGGACAGTTGATGATTGTAATTCTTTTCTTTCATGCCATTTAATAAGAAAGGCCTCCCCATTATTGAGCTGGGCCTAGACACATAGTCTGAATTGGATGAACTCCATTATCAAGCCTTGGTGTCTTCTTTTTGTGCCTTTTATGTGTTTTCTTTTTCTTTTCGTGTGTGCACATTAAAATTCTGTGTTAAGCTACAATTTTGCATGTGATTCTTTCTATACATCTATAAGCAAAAACATCTTGGATCAAGTGGTATCAGAGCAGGGATTTTTAGATGTGAATTGCATGTTTGTATGCTAACAAGAATCAGGCTTCAAAGAGGAGAAGGGGAACTAGAACCTTTCGATCCAGAGGCAAGGCATGCACCTCAGAGAAGAAACATGGCTGAGGATGAAGCTCATATTGAAGAGGAGTGTAATTTCAGAAAGACTTTCTATTCAATGGCAGACAATATCAGTCATTTGGTTCTAAGACTGGAAAGAGTAGAGGAGAGAAATCCAGAAGGACAAGTTTCAACACATGGGAATGGTGGAGAAGAACCCCCTCCTTCTCCTTCTGGTAGTGAAGGCTCACCTTCCTCTCACCACCATAATCAGATAAATCCAAAGGATACATCTAAGAAATTTTTTTTTTAATTAGATGTTAAATTTGATCTTCCTGTATTTAATGGTGAAAGTAATGTAGAGAAGCTTAACAATTGGATTAGACAGATTGCGGTTTACTGTAAGATTTAGCAAATCGTAGAGGATGAGGCGAAAATCCAATTGGCCTCTCTATGGCTAGGCAGCACAACTCTCATTTGGTGGGAGAGAAAATTGTAGAGCAGTAAAAATGTGGGTAAGCTCTTTTCCTCATGGTCTGATTTCACTTCTGTGTTAAAGGAATAGTTTTATCCCTTAGGATACAAACAAAAAGCTTTGATGAATTGGCAATAATTAAGGCAAGGCAAAGAGCAGGATGTTCAGAGTCTTACAAAAGAATTTAGGAAGCAAGCACTGAATTTGGGTATTGCACTTGATGTACCTGAAGTTGGAACTAAGTATATTGGCTCACTACATAGTTATATTAGACATTAATTGTTATTTTTTGAAGCAACCACTACTGATTCAACCAGTGTAAAAGCAATTCATATTGAGAATAGGGGAAAGAAATAAAGAGAGGACCAGTCCAGAAATCCACCGTTCAAACCTCCCAATGGCAAATCAAAAGCAAAATGGAAAGGGAAGGAGAATAAAACATCAGCAACCAAAGAAGGAGAGCAGCCTTATTGCAATCACTGCAAGAAGAAAGGCCATGATGATGATCACTGTTGGAAGTAGCACCCATAAAGGTGTCCAAATAAGTATGGAGGAAAAGGGAAGCAAAAAACAATGGAAGGGCACAACAAGACCTTAGATCAGATTCGGGAGATGAAGCGTTGATCACAACAACAGGAACAAAAGGTACTCTTACACCTTGTTACACAACAATTTGTCACCGTCCCTGTTACCCCTTCTCCCGTACCTTGGAGGACTCGTTCTGGGACCTATGAGAAGTGACATGACCTAGAAACACTTGCATTGTATTCCCCTGAGTATGTACTTCATATGCCCTAAAGACAGCTTCTGCAAAATACCCATAAAAATAGCTCTTTTTCCATTGGTGCGGTTTCATTGTGTATCACTTGCACCAATGGGGGAAATCCTCCAAAGAGGGCGCGCCAGCTGGCGCTCTATCTCAGAGTTGCACTCGTGCCAGCCAAGTTGGGTAATGTTTTAACAAACAAACTTCCGAAGGTTCTTCCTAACCCACTCATAAACTGAATCCATCTTGAGTTGGTTTAGTTTGGCTTTGAATCTCCATAGAAGGGAAGTTGTTTGCCACCTTCTCATGGAAGCTTCTTAGTGATAAAGCCAACCCCATGAATATTGTGGAAATCCTAACTCCTTCCCCTCTATCTATAAAGGCTTGTCCTTTTGCCTTTGACAAGCTAGTTCCAAGTTCTAGTTTTGAAGTCCCAAAGTCTGAGAATTGCTAAGTTCATGCTGCAAGAAGCCTTCTTCATTCCCATAAGGCTAAATCTAAAGTGAGGAGATTCTTTTCCAAGTAACCAAGGAGAGAGAGACTTGTTCCCCATTCCCAACAAGCTTTGCAAGGCATGTGCTGCTGATCACCCAGCCAAAGGAGGATTTGACGTCAGAAATATGGTTGTATTCTTCTTTATTTATCAATAATAGACGACTATCATTATGGTTCCACTCTTATTGTATTTGTAATGATGATTGAGTTATATCCTTTTTCACTGATATATAGTTGCATCTATTGGATTTTATGCTTGTGTTTTTGTCGTTCTTTGCATGTGCAGGCGTCCGTTCACGGGGATCGTGGGGATCGTGACCAGCCGGAGCAAAGGAACGGGAGCGACGACTCTTCTACAAGTACTAGCGTTGGAATCCAGGTAGGCCCTCATCATTGGTCTTTAATTTGCAATTAGGAACTCGCGTGTTAGCATTGTTTGATTATTGCTAGACCCCATTTGGGCTAGTAGGGATCGCCTCTATCTGCAGAGGGGATTTACCTCCACAACACACCTTCTATTAATTCTAAATCGAATGAAGGCACGAGTTCTATAGATGAGTCCCTTTCAAATGACTGAAAAAGAATTGAATTATTTCATATCAGGGTTGTAGTAAATCACACCAAAGTAGAAACTCCGCTTGATACTGGGTCCCAAGCAAACTTAATTGTAGAATCTCTGGTAAAGAAGCTTGCCTTAGAGACAAAACCACACCCAAAACCTTACCTGCTGGGATGGATACATGAGAAAGCAAAATTGAATGTAACCCAGTAGTGCAAGGTCAAATTTGTGATTGCGTCTAAGCTGGTAGATGAAGTAGAGTTGGATGTAATACCATTGGATATTTTTGGCATGGTATTATGAAGCCCATACCTGTATGATAGAAAAGAAGTCTTCTTACTCCATGAAAATAAATATCAAATCACCAAGGATGGGGTAGAATACACTATGCAGGCTCATCAAAATAAAATTAACTCTAGCCTCGTAAGCATTGGGCAAACGAAATGACTGGTGAATTCCAGTAAAACATGCATGCTTATGGTTGTAAGGGAGAAAGAGGTTGAATTTGCTGATGCGTTCCAAGGCTGTGATGGGAAGCATAAATAGGAATTAATGGAATTGATTTCTAATTATACTAAACTGTTTCAGGAGCCGAAGGGACTACCTTCGAAGAGGGAAATCCAACACGAAATCCATCTATTGCATGATGCCCCTCTGCCAAATATCAGCTGTATAGGATGTTGGTGATTGAAATGGAGGAGACCAAGAGGTAAGTGTAGGAATTACTAGACCAGGGCGTCATTAGGTCGAGCATCTCTCCATGTGGTTCACTGATCGTTCTAGTGCCAAAGAAAGATGGCAGCTGGAGGATGTGTGTGGATTACCGCACGCTCAACAAGATATTAGTGAAAAATCGCTATCCCCTCATACACATAGATGATTTATTAGACTAATTAAAAAGTTTTGTTTATTTCACAAAGTTGGATTTGCACAGTGGCTATCACTAGGTTAGAATTGCAGAGCAGGATGTGTGGAAAAACGCTTTCAAGACCAAGTAGGGATTGTTCGAATGGATGGTGATGCCATTCGGACTTTGCAATGCTCTAGCCACCTTTATGCGGGTTATGAATGATATATTTCAGCCTTTCATTGATGAGTTTATTCTTGTGTATTTAGATGATATACAAGTTTTTAGCAAGAGTTGGTTTGAACGTGTGAGCCATATAAAGAAAGTGCTTGATGTGTTGAAGAAAGAAAAACTCTTTGTAAAATTGTCAAAGTGTGAGTTCGGGAAAACCTCTTTGGGTTACCTAGGTCATATTGTTGGTCATGGCCAGTTAAAAACTGATCCCTCTAAATTTGAAGCAATTGTAAATTGGCCTAAGCCTACTAGTGTAACTGAGGTCTGTAGCTTTCTAGGTGCAATCCAATATTGGAGGAGATTTATTGCTAATTTCTCTATTATTGCAACACCTTTGCACACATTGACAAGTGTGAAACATGTCTTCCAATCGGGAGGAAGAAAACATAAGTCCTTCGAAACATCGAAGGAAAAAATTAACACTGCATTGGTATTAGCCTTACCCAATCTCCAACAGCCATTTGAGATCGAAACTGATGCCAGTGGTTATGCCATGGGAGCTGTACTGATGCAACAAAAGAAGCCGATTTGTTATCATTCTGAGAAGTTTTCTCAAGCTATATAAAATATCCCACCTATGACAAGGAGCTTTATGCCTTGTTGCAGAGTGTGAAAAAGTGGAAACACTACTTGATCAGCAAGGAGACCAACACCCATACAAATCATCAGCCCTTGCAGTACCTTCAGTCATAAACCAAGATGCAGTAATCTCATCATTTTAGATGGATGGGTTTTCTTCAACAATTTTGTCTAGTAATAAAGTATAAGAAGGGCATTAGCAATAAAGTGGCCAATATGTTATCTCATCGTCATATTTCTGCTTCTGTTATTTTGCATAATGCTTCGTTACCTTTTGAAAGTTATGTTGAACAATATGCTAACAATGATGAATTTAAGGAGGTTTATGCAAAACTAACCCATGGTTCATAGGTGGACAACTATCACTTGTAGGGGAAATTGTTGTATCACCTTGGTAAATTGTGCATTCCCACAGGGGGAAGAGTACATGTAATTCGAGAGGCCCACACCTCTCTTGTGTCTAAACACTTTGGAGTCGAAAAGACTTTATGTCATGTGCAAAGATTCTATTTTTGGCTTCATATGAAAAACATTGTGACTCACTATGTAAAGGGTTGTGTGATGTGTTATGTTTCAAAACCCTCTAATAGGAAACTTGGGCTCTACACACCACTCCCTATTCCTAGTCCTCCCTGGGAAAGTGTGTCAGTGGAATTTGTAGGAGGTTTACCATTGTCTAGGAAGGATCATGACTATTTATATGTCGTCATTGACCGTTTTAGCAAGATGTGTATTTTTATGCCTTGGAAAAAGCAGATTACTGCAGAGCAGACTGCTTCTCCTTTCTTTCAGCATGTTTGGGTCCACTTTGGATTACCCACATCAATTGTGTCAGATCGAGATTCTTGCTTTCTTGGAGAGTTTTGGACCAGCTTGTGGAGGATGATGAACACCAAATTGAATTGAAGCATGACATTTCACCCGTAGACTGACGAACAGACAAAGTTTGTTAACCGTACTATGGTACACTTATTACGAGGCTATTGTTGGAAACATCCCAAGTTATGGGATGAACATCTCCCCTCGGAATAACATTCGTACAACTGAGGAGTGAATTCACCGACGTAGCGTTCACCATTCGAGACATGTTTTGGTTACCTGCCAAAGGACCCTTTTGATATGGTCTTTGGAAGGGAAGATGGCTCCAGTGGACATAATGATAGGGACAAATCTCAACAGTTCATTCAGCGAATCCAATAGATTCACCAAGCAATGCAAGAGTAGTTGGAGAAATGTCAAGCCCATTATAAGGCTCGACATGATAAACACCGAGTTGACCATCAATTCCAAGTGGGTGACAAGCGTTGAGGTATAAAAGGTGTATTTTTAACTCCTATTTATCCTACATTAATTATCAATCCAGGTGCAATTTTCTATTTCAAGAGTGTACTTAGTCTGAGGCGATCAATTCAATCCAAGATTAATGTTTTCCAATTTGTAGTACAGTGCTTCAAATACAAGAGTAAATGGATGCTTGAAATAAAACCTACTTGCAATTTAAAAGAAACTCAATGCTCTGAAACTAAATCATTCACTTAAGAAATTAACAGCAACTATCAGTCAAGGATGCGGTAGCAATAACTCTTTCCTTTGTCAACTAATGTAAATGAAATCAAACATAAACAAGATCCTCAATCTGAGAACTCTGATAGTGATACCCAATGTTCTTTACAGTTGTTGATCTTACACTCCACACTAAAACAACTAATTGGAAATAGCAAGAAATTAAATCAACAATGTTGCCAATGGAAATGGAATAAATATGATGACTGTAATAATGCTAAAAGGCAAAACCAAATACTTGCAGAAAGGAAATGAACAGCAATGCTATTTAGTAGAAATGAACAACAATCTGTAATGAATAACAAAGTCAGTTTACTGGAATGAATAGTGAAGCTTTGTAATTGAAATGAACATCATAACAATATAGTTTGCAGAAAGTAATAATATTATCATGATGAAAAGGAACATCAATGCAATTTAGTTATAGTTACAGTAATTCATAAAATCTGGAAATGAACAACAGTAAAGTAATGTGATTTAAATGAATGAAAACCAAACCAAACCATCACAAGACTGCAATTGTAAAGTAATGGTATAGATAGCAAGTGGATCCACTAGGGCCGGGCCCTTAGCCACTAGTGAAGCACTGCTGGACTACTTCAGTATAAACAAATGGAACAACAACTGACTTATGTATTAATCATATGAAAATGTTACAGCTTATCGTACTCTATTTTAATGAACGAGAGTCAATGATCAGAGAAATACAATAGCAAATTCTGAATAATGATAAGTGATCCTCCCCCAAATCTTTACAAGCACTGTCCCTTTTATATTGGACAGGTGGATAAAACAAGGAATAACAGATAGACTCTAAAACAACAATCCCTTAGGATCAAAAAATCTTGAGGGATACGCTCCATCCTCTAACTCTAGTTGATCCCTTTGTCTTCTTGTGTTGATGCTGCAATTTTCCATCCTTATCCTTAACTGTGCACTGTGATCTTGGTCTGCTTGTCTAGATACGGCTTCCTGGTGAAGGAACAATAGTTACTTTGTTTTGTCTTTTCCTTAAAAATGGTAGTTTTCCATTTCTTCTATTTTCTGCATGGAAAAAGACAATAATTAACTAATTCACAATAATCAATAACTCCCCAGTTTTTGCTATAATTCTTTGATATATTATTATCTTAGGAATAAAAGAAATTATGATAAAAGGAAAAGATAAGGAAATAAATGGCAAATTCATACCTTTTCCGTAGCTCAACACACCACCCTACTTACCCTTTTTCATGGCCTCATGAAAACCATGTAATTGGCATGAAAAGCAGTTAAAGAATACACTGGAGAGGGATTGTCATGCAATTGTTGAAAACCATGATTTGTAGCTAAAACTTCAAAAATGGGCCTTGTCTGCCCTTCAGACAACTCATATATGGCCTTGTACCCTTTTGTAGGATACTAGATAATAGGGCTTCGAAACCTACAACCAAGCCAATACAGGCCTTCCCTCAAAATGAGGTTACTATAGGTAACTATGCGATCTGAAGCTAACTTGAAGTTCTTGTAATTGAATGGCTCTCTGTCTTGTATATTCCGATTGGAAGTCTTCCATCTAAATTTAGCTGCTGCCAAGGAATTGTCTTTGACAGAGAGGAAATATTCTACCCCTTTCTGGACAATTTCTTTATGGATGGGACCCAGGGTTTGAATCACTCCCTTTTTCATTAGGCTTTTATGTTTAGCCCATAGTTGTAATGGGGTTTTCGGTTCACCCCTAACCCATAGGTCTAACCCATTTTCTTGTCTTTGAAAAGTGTTATGGGCCTTAAGCCACTTTAATTGGTTAACAATGAATGAAATAAATGCTTGGAACTGTATATCACCCACAAAAGGACTAGGATTCTTCTCCATTTTTCCTTCCAATATAAAATTATGTAAATAAAACTCACAGAGTAATCGTTGACCTTTTACTCCATGGTGTTTATAGCAATTTATAAAATCATCAATAGTTTTTAGTTCTATATATTTCCCTACCTTCACAACCTTAATTTTTAATTGTAAGTATCTTTCTAACAGAAAAAAGGCATAGTTTCTGGAAGGTGACCTACATGCTAGAACATCTGTATATAAATAATAGAGAGTATCCATTTAATTCCTGACTGTTTTTAGGCTGTTTTTTACCTCTTCAATTTTTTCTTCTGCCCTTCGATATTTATCGAAGGCTTCATTCTCTGATGTATTGATGCTCTTTAATTGTTGTTGCAATTCTTGATATTTCTTCTGAGGGACAGTCTCTTCCTCAAACTTCTCTATAGTCTTTTGAGATTTTGCCAGGTCCTCTTGGAGTTTTATTATACCAGGGTGGTTGTTTATCAAAACATCTTTGGGTTGAAGATTTATCTAGGTGCTCTTATCACAATTCCGAGTGCCCATAGTCTGTGTCTCTTTATCACGGAATGTCTCAGTGGCTGTATTGTTGGAGGATAGTGCCTCTATTTGAGCATCTTTATCGTAAACATATAAATTTTTTGTTTGGGTAGCTGTGTCTGTAATAGCTACATGCTATTCCTTACCATCCTGAACATGTATGGGCTCGGTTTGAGTCTCCCCGACCTTTGTATCATGAAGTTCAGTTTGTATGGCTACATCCACTATTTTCAGGGTTCTTGCAATTTTCCCCTTTTTCAGTGCCTTTATCTTCTGTCTGAGTTGTTTTACTAAATTTTCAAGTTTTGTTGTTCCTTTCATAGCTTCTTAATTTCAATTTTCTTCTTCTTCTCAGGAGGAACAACTATTTCCTGAATTGTCTCTATTCTTTCTGGGCTTGGTTGTTCTGTTGGATTTTTCTCTTCAAGGGTTGTGCCTTTGCCTTGGCTGGTTTCCATATCCTTTGTTTCAAATGTCTCTTCAATGTTTACATGCTCTGGACTACGTTTCTCTAGAGGAATATCCCTAGTTTGGTTTGCCACTTCCTGAGTGGCTTCTACTCCTACTTCTTCCTCATTATTTATTTCTTTTGATGAATTCTTGGTGTGGGCAGAGTGTTCCCGTGATTGCTCTGCCTCAATATTGAGGCTGAGCAGACTTTGGGGTTGGATATACTCACTCATACTAGCCAAAATTTGGCCCAATTCGTCCTCCTGCAATGGGTTTTGCGGTGGAATTATGCTAGGGTTTAAAGGTAGTTCAGTTCCTTCCCTCTCTTCTTCACTAGAGTGTTCAGTTTCTTCTTCTAATTCCGACTCTTGGTTACCTCTCCCTTCGGTTTGTGAGGGTTGTTCATTTTCGAAACTGAGTAATTCTAAGGGTTGGTTGCTGCTACCCTGGAGGCTCTCAAACATTCCCCTGCCTATTCTTAATCTGGACGAGTGTCTACATTTTGGAGGCCTACTTGCTGTATTGGCAGTTCTCTTTCTTTTTGGGGCTGGTAAGGCTCATCCTTGTCTATGGAGAACACCAATTATTCCCAACTAGTCTGTTGTTGAGCAGGGTTGTAACTTACTATTAATCGAATTAAACAATGGTGTCTCACTACAATATCTATATGACAGGATCTTTTTATACTCTTAGCAGCATCATGCAGCAAAAAATTTAGGTATGCAGGCATATTTACAGCACATTTCCGTTTTAATACTGATAATAATTTGAGGTAGCGTGGTATTACCACATCCTTTCTCCTATCACATGTAATGTAGCTCTGCACTATTCTAGCTAGTTCCATCCATGGTTCCCCAGAGATGAAGGTTAGACTCCTTTTCCTTTAACAATCAGGTTTTGTCCCTCGTCTCGAATGGTGACCATGGCTTCTTTAAGTCTCAATTTCATATGTGTCCATATGGGCCCCACTGCTGGTAGTCCAGATACCTCTGCAATCACTATAGCTGTCACTATTATTCGCCTTCCTCTTACTATGGAATGATCATCCAACAAATTCTGCAAAAATTCAATAGCCACGGCTTCATGGGGCTATTGTAGTCATGTAAAGTAGGCGATCCATCTTGCTCCTACCAAAATTTCTCGTGCAGTGTTGGAAACTGTTAGTACCTGTGGCTCACTGTGTACTGATCGACCTTCCATTTCTTCTAAGTTCTGTACACTGTTAATTTTACACAGCAATACACAGGGATAACAATGGAACAACAAACTGTGCATATCAGATAATATCCCAATACCGTTAAAACTTTGCTATTAAGGGATCTAATGTAGTCTAGTACCTCCGAATAGGAAACTGACACATATGCAAGAGTATTTTGGAAGTCACCCATGCCCCCATGAAATGTGATAGGTCATCCTCAACCAATTTAAATGGAGAAGTAGCATACTGGATGGTAGTTGTACAAGATTAAAAAGGAAAGGTGTACATATCCATGACAAAATCACAAAAAGTATCAAGTTGCTAAAATTGAGGCTTATGATGAAAATTGTGAATAGATATGGAGGTGTTATGGAGTGATGTGAAAAGGGGAAAAGGACAACTGACGTAGGTGATATTCTTATGCGATCCTCATCCCACTTAAACCATTTATGATTGATTTTAAACGATATTCATGCATAAAAGGTTCAAAAAAAGGAATTTGGGAACATAACCTTTTTTGAAATAAATATAAAAAAAATAAGAAAATGGTCTATAATTACTATTGGTGTTGAAAAATATGACTCCAATACCATGAGCAGAGCTCTATTTCCCACAGGTGTTTATAACCTTGACAAAGTTGCTTTTTCACCCTTGGAACCATAATCCTGTATATATGCCTAGGAAAGTTCTTTGTGATGTCGGAATGGAGGCCATTGTGCTCGCTTGGTAACCAGTTGGATCATAATGCCATTCACTAGGAAGAAGTGAAAGGTGGGCAGGCTGGCTCGTGATGAGACCTTCTGTTCCAAGGACTTTTTTTTTTTTTTTTTTTTTTTTTTTTTTTTTTTTCTGCTGTGCCCATTGTATCATATCCCTAGGGTGGTGGCCATAGTGGGAATGCCACGTCACTGCTTTGTTATGATCATGGTAGGCTAGCTCTTGATGAGACCCCCTATCCTCCATCCAACGAATCA
Source organism: Pinus taeda (assembly GCA_000404065.3). NCBI lineage: Eukaryota > Viridiplantae > Streptophyta > Pinopsida > Pinales > Pinaceae > Pinus > Pinus taeda. The sequence continues at coordinate 23,157 of APFE031444499.1, forward strand.
TAGAATTTTTAGTAATCATATAGATATATATTTTTTCTTTTTCTTTTCATTTATCTAGCACTTCCTATTTATACATAGAGGATGGCTCAATGCTCCTTAAGAGTAGGGATGGTGGAAGGAGTCTGAACATCTCAATAGGGAAAATATGCCCTTATTCTTATTCAATAATAATAATCAAAGAAAATTATGAGAGTTAGAGAAGAACCAACATGATAAAAATAATCAATCAATTTAAGTTTTAGTGAAGATAAAGATAGCAAAGTGATATAGATCATTGTGTCCTTTCCTTTTTCTTATCAATACAAAGCGATCTCTTGAGAGATGACAATTTTTCTTTGATTTGCTTATTTCAGTAATTGCTAATTTTTGTGTTCTTTCATGTATTTGTATCTTTGCCTTGAAAGGATCATGAAGAGTGAAGCATTATTCACAAAACTCTCAATAAAATTTGTTGTTTTTTAAGAGAAATAACGAAAAATGCACTCAAAAAGTGTTGTTCTTTAGATGGAACAGTTGTTGTTCCTTAAGAGGAATAACAAAAAGAACATCTTCACTCAAAACTGCGGTTCCTTTAAGAGGAACGAAAAGAAAAAGAAACAAATCACACGCGAAACTGCTATTCCTTAAGCGAATCAGCAAGTAAAACAAACACAAAATAAAGTGCTAATCCTTCAGCAGAACAGCTAAAAAACACTCCAAATCTAAATTGTTGTTCCTTAGAAGGAATGACACAAATGTAAGCAGGTAGCCTTGTTGTTATTTTAAATGGAATGGCTAAAAAAATACACACGGGTTGTTGTTCCTTAAGAGGAATGACTGCTATTCTTTAAGAGGAACAACAGTTGTTCCTTAAATGGGACAACAAAAATACAATCATGTGAAAGTCTTGTTCCTTAAGAGGAATGGCTGCTATTCCTTAAGAGGAACAATAGTTGTTCCTTTAAAAGGAATAGCAAAAATAAACACGCGGAAGTGTTGTTCCTTTAAGAGGAACGACTCTTGTTCATTAGGAGGAACAATAGTTGTTCCTTTAAAAGGAATAGCAAAAAATAAACACGCGGAAGTGATGTTCCTTAAGAGGAATGGATGCTATTCCTTAGGAGGAATAACAGCTATTCCTTTTAAAAGGAACATCATAAATGAAAAAAAATGGAAGTGTTGTTCCTTAAGAGGAACGGCTACTGTTCCTTAGGAGGAACAATAGTTGTTCCTTGAAAAGGAACAATAAGAAAATAAACACGCGGAAGTGCTACTCCTTAAGAGGAACGATTACTATTCCTTAGGAGGAACAACAACTATTCCTTTAAAAGGAACAACAAAAAATAAACATGTGGAAGTGCTTTTCCTTAAGAGGAACGACTTCTGTTCCTTAGGAGGAACAACAGCTGTTCCTTTTAAAAGGAACAATAAAAATGCAAAAACACGGAAGTGTTGTTCCTTAGGAGGAATGGCTGTTATTCCTTAGGAGGAACAACGATTGTTCCTTTAAAAGAAACATCAAAAAATAAACACGCGGAAGTGTTGTTCCTTAGGAGGAACAACAACTGTTCCTTTAAAAGGAACAACAAAAAATAAACACGCGGAAGTGCTATTCCTTAAGAGGAATGGTTGTTGTTCCTTAGGAGGAACAACATCTATTCCTTTTAAAAGGAATAGCAGAAATGAAGATACACGAAAGTGTTGTTCCTTAAGAGGAACATCTGTTGTTCCTTAGGAGGAACAACAACTGTTCCTTTAAAAGGAACAACAAAAAATAAACATGCATAAGTGTTGTTCCTTAAGAGGGACGACTGCTGTTCCTTAGGAGGAACAACAACTGTTCCTTTTAAAATGAACAACCAAAATGAAAAAACAGGGAAGTGTTGTTCCTTAAGAGGAACGACTGTTGTTCCTTAGGAGGAATAACAATTGTTTCTTAAGAGGGACAACATGAAAATAAAACCACATGGAAATTTTGTTCCTTGAGAGGAACGACTGCTATTCCTTTGGAGGAACAATAGTTGTTCCTTAAAAGGAACAACATGAAAATAAAATAAAGAAATCAGTTGCTACTCCCTAAATGGAACATCAATAAAAATCAGTGCAAAATAAACAATTTATACAAGAAAAATTTGAAAAAAGAAAAGTTTATATACAAAATTTAGAATCAACGGAATTGTTTAGTGAATTGATGCTGAGGAGGGGTTATCTTCCTCAGCAAGAATTTGCATAGTTGAATCTTCTCGTAATTGCTGGTAATAGGATTCCCAAGTAAGCGGTTTGTGATACAGTCGCACTCGATGACTGTTTGCTTTGAAGAGTGTCTAGATCCATCAATGGTAGTCAATGTAATGGTGCCATTGTCATGCACTTTCTGTATCTCATAAGGTCCAAGCCATCATGTCTGGAGTTTTCCGGGAAAATCCTAAAACTTGGAATTGTATAGGAGTGCCTAATCTCCTTCGTGGAAGATTTCCTTTTTAATCAGGGTGTCATGCCACTTTGCTCTCTGCTATTGAATTAATGCAGTGTGTTGAAGAGCTGAGAGCTTGATTTCATCTAACTCATTTATTTTTTGTAATCTATTAGTCTGGGCCTCATTTAAATTCAAACCCACCTCATGCGTTGTTCTTAATGTTTGAATTTCAAATTTGATTGGAAAGATGGGTTCTTTCCCAAATAATAATTGATATGGTGAATACCTGGTGGTGTTTCTCCACGTTGTTCGGTATCCCCACAAGATTTCTGACAATCTTGAAGTCCAATCACATCTGTGTGATGCAACTATTTTTGTCAGTATTGCCTTAATTACCTTATGAGTGCTTTCTACTTGGCCATTCACCTGTGGGTGGTATGTTGTAATTTTGTGCAAAATGTGGTCATTTTGTAATGTTGTAGTGAATTTATTACCTACAAATTGCAGTCCTCCATCTGTAATTATCTCCCACGGGAGGCCATATTTCACAAATAATTGAAAAAGAAAATTTATTACAGAATCCTCTGTAGCTCTTGGCAGTGCCTCTACTTCAACCCATTTTGTAACATACTCTATTGCAACCAGTATGTATATTTTTTAATTTGATGATGAGTTAATAGGACCAATAAAATCGAGTGCCCATCACTCAAATGGCTCAATTGATAATTGTGGGTTTAGAGGCATTTCATAAGATTATCCAGGGCGTCCTGCCCTCTGGTAGCTATCATAGGCTTAAACAAACTTTTTAGCATCTTTAAAAATAGTGGGCTAGTAATAGCCTGTTTGTAGAACCTTGTGACCAATCCTGTGGTCTGCGAAATGTCCGCCACACGGCCTATCATGGCATGCTTTCATAATGTCAAATATTTCATCTTCTTGGACACATCTTCTAATGTGCATATCTATCCCTATATCAAATAAGTATCCCCCAATCCAAGAGAATTGGGTACTATGCTAGACTATTTGCTTTCGTTCATTAGGCGTTAAATTCTTAGGTAATTTTCCTACTGCTAAGTAATTTGAAACTTTGGCATAACATGGTGTTTTGGTAGTAACAACAAACAAACGTTCATCCAGAAATTGATCTTCGACTGATGTTGCATCTGCTAGCTTTGGCATTCGTGAGAGAAAATTAGCTACAGGATTCTCTTTTCCAGGTCGATCCTTAATTGTGATGTCAGATTCCTGCAAGAGAATCAACCATCTTGTTACTCTACCATTTGTAACTAGTTTATTTGCTAAATATTTTATGGCAGAGTGATCTGTATATAAAACTATAGGATACCTAGTTATATAATTTCTAAACTTATTTACAACATGTATTACAGCTAAAAATTCTTTTTAGTCATAGTATAGTTTAATTCAGCAGGAGATAGATTCTTGCTAATATAATAAATTGCATATGTATTTTTATCTTCTTCCTCCCCAAGAACTACTCCAATTATTGTGTCTGAAGCATGAGATGAAATTTGGAATGGCAAATCCCAATTAGGGCCCCTAAGCACCGGGGCTGTCGATACGAGCTTTTTCAGATCCTGAAAAGAACGGTCACACATGTCTGTCCAAATGAAATCAACATTCCCTGTTAGTGCATATAAAGGTGCAACAATTTGAGAAAAAAGTTCTATAAATCTTCCATAATAACCGGAAAATCCCAGAAAACTGTGTACCTCTGTTTGTGTGTTAGGAGTAGGTATTAACAAAATTATTTGAATTTTAGCTGGATCTACCTATATTCCAGTTGTTGAGATATAATGACCTAAGATTAATAATTCGGTCATCATCATATGACACTTTTCATGGCTCAGGCAGAGCCTGGTGGCAATGCATCTTTGCAACACTTTTTCCATTGTTTGTAATGCTGGCTCAAAATCATCCCCATAAGGTGTGAAATCATCCATATATACTTCAAGCCCTTCATTTATTAGATCTGAAAAATGTTGAGAATGGCCCTCTAAAATGTGGCAGGAGCATTGCATAACCCAAAGGGTAAGAATCTGTAAGAAAATGTTCCCCAAGGGTAGGTAAAAGTGGTTTTATCTTGATCTTCAGGGGCAATATGAATCTAATTGTATCCACTGAAGCCATCTAGGAAAGAAAAAATTTCTTTCCTGCTAATGTGTTTAATACCTGATCAATGAATGGAAGGGAGAAGTGGTCTTTTTGGGTTGCTTTGTTCAATTCTCTATAGTCTACACATATCCACCACTTTCCATTCTTATTTGGCACCACTACTAGTGGAGAGACCTACATGGTGTCAAATATTGGGTAAATAAAGTTTACATCTAAAAGTTTTTGTAATTTAGCTTTCACAATATCCTTAAGATGAGGGTTTAATCTCCATTGGGGTTGGAAAACAAGTCTAGCATCCTTTGTGGTGTGTACACAACTGGGGATCAATTCCTTTCATGTCTGGGTAATCCGATGCAAAATCTTCCTTATATTTTCTCAGTAATTGGACCAACTTTTCTTCTTATTCAATAGTCAGATTTTTGTTAATGTTCAAAGTTTTTCCTGGTTCAATTTCTATAGTTTTTCTATTGTAAACAGAGGTGGTGGGTATTGATTGATCATGAGTGTCTTTCAGGGGATCTTCTTCTACATCATTATCGAATGCTACCTCAATCATGTGACATTGTAAATGGGATCTAGTTTGTGGTTGGTTAATGAAGCTTTTAATAATGTCGTCCTCTATTTGGTCTTTAAATTCAAGGGCATCTTCAATGGTTAATGGTGATCTAATATTTTCTGTCAAGTATGATATAGGTTGTTTCTTTGTTTTAATTATTATGACGCTTGGCTGGGCTGGAGGGTATAAGGCTAAATTCTTGACATTACTCCCTCTTGCTATAGTCATTATGCCTTGTCAATAGCCAATGTAAGCGTCAGTAGTTTCCAGCTAGGGTCTACCTAAAATTAAAGTATGTCCATTTAGTTGGTTTTTTGGATTAATAATCAGAAAGTCTGCATGGTATTCCCAGGAATCTACAGATACCATTAAATCATGTAGTGTACCTTCTGGTCTGACTACTGATCGGTCAGCCAACTCCAATAAGGTTATGGTTGGGTCTAATGATGTATTCCAAGCTTTTGACAAGTGGTGGTTGTTAAAATGCTAATTACAGCTCCTAAATCAACCAATGCATTTGGGAAGGAACATCCATTGATTTGCACCGTGACTATAGGATTCCCTGGGTCCTCATATTTTACAGGTGTTTCTCTTCCTAATAGTAAGTCAGATAGGGTGTCGACTACTTGGACAATTGGGTTAGTTGTTATTCTCCTCTTGGGATTTTTTATACATAATTCTTTAATGGTTTTTGTGTAAATTGGGATATCTTGGATAGCTTGGAGGAGTGGAATTTTTATACACAAATTTCTTAGTTGTCCTAGAAGATCAAAATCAGGATGTTCTATTGGTCACGGTATGATTAATCATTCTGGGAATGGAGGAGAAGAGGTGGTTGCTTTTTCATGAGTTTGTCATCTAACCACATTCTCTTCTTGTAGTGTTTTTTCTAAAGGTAATGAGTTTTCAACTTGATCATTTTTGTCTCCCTCTATTTCTATAGTGTGCCCAGATCTTAATTGAATGTCATTGCACTCCCTTAACTCAGTTTCGAGTTCTGGTCCTTCAATTATTTGAACAGATTGAACAGTCTATTGTTGGGGTTCAAGTTGGGTTGGGCTGGGAGTTGTTGTCTTAAGTTGGTCTGGGGATTTTGTTGCAATGTATAAGGTGCTCGCAGTGTAGGTTGAGGGAGAGGAATCATTCCAGCTGGCTGATTTATAGTGTGCCAATTCAACTGCCAGGTTTGACTCTGCGAGGTGGAGGGTGACCATTGAGTTGGATATGCATTGTTTTGCCAAAATGGTGGATAGTAAGGAAAGTTCGGCTAGTTGGTTTGATTTGTTTGATTTGGCCATGACGATACTGGAAATGGTTCTTGTGACCAGCTGGGGAAATGTGGCTGATTCTGCCACATTCCATTATATTGCTGAGCATTATATTAAGGAGGCTAAAAAGAAGAGGATGGATCAATGGGCATACCTATTTGTCGTGGCTACCACTGGCAGTGCTGATTGAGTAGGTAAACCGATTCTATTTCTTCTTCTGCTTCCTTGTAAACTTCTTTCAATCCCAGGAGTGATGGGAAACTTTCTGTGGAGTGATCTTTCTTAGATGGCACAGACTTGGACTGTATCCAACGGACACTCTTTGTGGCTATATTTCTTTCTGCATCTGAGGTAGAATATTGCAAAAATTTTCTCTGCTTCTGCTTACTTTTGTTTAGTTTGCATGATGTCGAACTGTGTTGATAGAGTCCCTAGAATATCAATTTTGAAATATTCCAGTAGATTGCTGATTTCTGCATGGGTTATACCTCCACTGGGGACCTTACCATCCCTTGTCATGATGTCACATTCTTCTGGCTTTAGTCTTGCGCTACCTCTCGAACTCCTGATACACAAATTAATGATGTCAGCGAAATTTTCTTGATATATGTCACCTTTGCCCATAATGTTTAATGTTTCAACCCATTGTTCTTTCATCCCTTTAATTAATGTAGTTTTTAACACATTGTCAGGAAAGGGTAAAGATGCATAAGGAGATCTCTGGAGATTGTATTGAAAGCATTTTACATATTCTTCCAATGTTTCATTAGATCTCGCTGTCATTTGAAATATTTCATCCTTTAATTCTCTGGACCTACAGTAATCCTAATATTATTTAGAAAAGCACCTTTCATCTAATCCCAGTCATTTATAACACCTCCAACTAACCCCATAAACCATCGTAAAGATGCTCCTTTTAATGTCGAGGGAAATAGTTTTAGTTTTTAGGGATCGGTGGTATAGTCATACCCCCGACATAATACATCGAATTCAAACAGAAATGCATCCGGATCTTCTGATGTTAGGCCATTGAATGTAGGAATATGCTGGAGAGGGATGGCCTTCATAGGTGCATTAACTGTAGTGTCCACAATGGGATATTGCAGTGTGGATGTTTGAGGTGGTTGCTGGTTTTGGGCCATTTGATCAAATATGTGCCAATATCCTTCTGGGATTTCTAGGGAGTTATTCCTAGGATGACTAGAAGGAGTAGGAATGGCCTTGACAACACTTCCTTAGTGAGGGATAATGAGTGGTCCTTATTGAACTATTATCTGGGGGGATTTTGACTTTTCGGGTTCTTCTGTTTTGTTTTGGATGATCTTAATAACACTTCCCTTATCTAGGTTGTTAGGTGTTAGAACTATTTTGAGAGGGGTTTTTGGCTCTTATATCCCCCCTATTTTTCCTCCTCCTTTGTGGAGATTGCTAGAGTTCCCTTCCTGAAAAGAAATTGGGTAAGAATTCTCAATTTCTTGAAAATCTTGTTCAGTCTCTTTTGTTTGGCTATGCACCTCAGCAAAGGCTACAGATGGTGAAATTGTGGCCCAAAGGGAACCAATAGATTGTCTAGAAGCAACTTTTCTAGGGCCCACTAATGGCTGAGATTCGGCTTGCTTAATGATTTCGTCTATGAAGGTTGATTGACCAAGGGTCATTGGTCCCTTAGCTTTATTAGGCTTGGGTAGCAGTTTAGGAGTATTTTCAAGTTTTTTCTTCTTAGTCATACACACAACTCAAATGTTTATTTCTACCCAAAAAGGGGTTAACAAATCTGCTGGAAAGCGAGCGGGGGAGCAGGGTTGTTACATGCTCCATATGTAGGTTCTTACCTTCTGTTTTTAATACCCAATTCTCTCCTAGCAGGCACTCACTAGATGCACATTACTCTCTAAAAAAAGAAATGGCTACACTCTCCCCGACAATGGCGCCAAAATGTTGAGGTATGAAAGGTGTCTTTTTAACTCTTGATTATCCTACATTAATTATCAATCCAGGTGAAATTTTCTATTTCAAGAGTGTACTTAGTCTAAGGTGGTCAATTCAATCCAAGAGTAATGTTTTCCAATTTGCAGTACAATGCTTCAAATACAAGAGTAAATGGATGCTTGAAATAAAACCTACTTGCAATTTAAAAGAAAATCAATGCTCTGAAACTAAATCATTCACTTAAGAAATTAATAGCAATTATCAGTCAAGGATGCAATAGCAATAATTCTTTCCTTTGTCAACTAATGTAAATGAAATCAAACATAAACAAGATCATCAATTTGAGAACTCTGACAGTGATAGCCAATGTTCTTTACAGTTGTTGATCTTTCACTCCACACTAAAACAACTAATTGGAAATAGCAAGAAATTAAATCAACAATGTTGCTAATAGAAATGGAATAAAGACGATGACTGTAATAATGCTAAAAGACAAAACCAAATACTTGCAGAAAGGAAATGAACAACAATGCTATTTAGTAGAAATGAACAACAATCTATAATAAACAGCAAAGTCAGTTTACTGGAATGAACAACGAAGCATTGTAATTGAAATGAATAGCATAAAAATATAGTTTGCAGAAAGTAATGATCTTATTATGATGAAAAGGAACGACAACGCAATTCAGTTACAGTTACAACAATTTATAAACTCTGAAAACAAGCAATAGTAAAGTAATGCGATTTAAATGAATGAAAACCAAACCAAACCATCACACGACTGCGATTGTAAAGTAATGGTACAGATAGCAAGTGGATCCACCAGGGCCAGGCCCTTATCCTCTAGTGAAGAACTGCTGGAATACTTCAGTATAAATGAACGGAACAACAACCGGCTTATGTATTAATCATATGAAAATGTTACAGGTAATCGTACTCTGTTTTAATCAATGAGAGTCAATGATCAGAGAACTACAATATCGAATTCTGAATAATGATAAGTGATCCTCCCCCAAATATTTACAAGCATTTTCCCTTTTATACTGGACAGGCAGATAAAACAAGGAATAACATATACACTATAAAAAAATGATCCCTCAGGATCGAGAGATCCTGAGGGATACAATCCATCCTCTAACTCTAGTTGATCCCTTTGTCTTCTTGCACTGATGTTGTGATTTTCCATCCTTATCCTTAACTGTGTGCTCCGCTCCTGATCTGCTTGTCTGGATACAGCTTCTTGGTGAAGGAAAAGCAGTTACTCTGTTTTGTCTTTTCCTTCAAAATGGTAGTTTTCCATTTCTTCTATTTTTTGCATGGAAAAAGACAATAATTAACTAATTCGCAATAATCAATAACTCCCTAGTTTTTGTTATAATTCTTTGATATATTATCATCTTAGGAATAAAAGGAGTTATGATAAAAGGAAAAGATAAGGAAATAAATGGAAAAATAATACCTTTTCCATAGCTCAACAACAAGGTGTGGTTCCACATCAGCGAAGACAAGATGAAGGGAGACTGAAAGAAGTTGCGGCCAATCCGGTATGGACCATTCACCATATTGGAGAAGATTGGGAACAATGCCTTTTGTCTTGACTTGTCGGTATATATGCAAATTTACTCAGTAGTGAATGTGGAGAATCTAAAGCTATATGAACCACCATTGATCATGGAAACTGATGAGGTGGGCACAGTTCCTACCGTTGATGATTTTGCACTAGAATATCTCAATGAGTTGCTCGAAGACATCATCCTCGACAGAAGAAACAGGACTTCACGGTGAAGAGATGTAAAATACCTTCGAGTTGGTTTCAAGGGAATGCACCCCGACAAGGCCAGGTGGATGGAGAAAGAGAAAGTGAGGGAACAATTCCCTCACTTGCAAATTTGCTAATGAAAAGCTTTTGGTGGTCCAAAAGCTCCTCAATGGGGAGGATTGATCCAGGTGGATCTATAGATACAATGGCATGGAAAAACTCAGAAATTAAAGTGATCGGAATTAAGTCAACTCAAGATTAGAGCGTAGATCTTATCATCTTGATTCCAACAACGTGAACGACACTTCAATCCGATTCTGGATGATGAAGTTATTGCACAAGGAAGGTTTCTTTGATCCTTAAGAAAATGAGGATTTTTCCTTTGAAAAATGGATTTAAGCCTTAAAGGCCAAATCACAATTGGAGGACTTGTGTAGGTGGACTTAAGAGAGGTGTAGTGGAAACCTCAATCACCGATCTCTGATCAAATCGGATCGGAAGATCAGAGGTCTTATATATATGTATATCGGCAGTGGCAAGGTGTGATCGGTGATAAGGCACTAGGCGATATGCGAGTGGGATTCTGACATGATCGGCTGATGCCAATATCAGCGGTTAGGCATCCCCATTAATCAGGACTGTACACACCCCGATATGCCGATTGTGACCTCAGGTCGGACCCAATATGCAAATGCGCTTGATTTAATGTTTTTTTGAAGTCCGGGTAAAAGATATTTTGCCAGATTTTCAATATTTTTTGGGATTTTATGGCCTTATCACCTCAACAATAAAAATGCCATTTTAAGAGGGATTTACACCCACCGATCCTTCCACGATACCAGCCTCTGTTATGAACCAGGCAAGCCCCGATTTAAATGTGATTCTGTCCAAAATCCCATTATAAAAACATGATCAATAGAAAGAGCAGTGAAGGAGGCATTTTTGTAGCACACTATTTTGTTTGGCAAGAGGCCGGGAGTGCATATTTGTCTGTTTTGGACAGTTCTACATGACTCCAGCCCCTTCATTGCTATGGACCATTGGTTCTTCTTACCTCTCCATCATTAGGCATCCATTTTCAAAACCATCTTTTAGATTGGAGGTATAAGCCTCTTGTGGACAGCCGATGATTGTAATTCTTTTCTTTCATGCCATTTAATAAGAAAGGCCTCCCATTTTTGAGCTAGGCCCATAGACATAGTCCGAATTGGATGAACTCCATTATCAAGCCTTGGTGTCTTCTTTTTGTGCCTTTTATGTGTTTTCTTCTTCTTTTCATGTGTGCACATTAAAATTCTGCGTTAAGTTGCAATTTTTCATGTGATTCTTTCTATACATCTATAAGAAAAAACATCCTGGATCAAATATGACCCAAGTAAACTAAAGAAGTTTTCCCAAACTCACACTTTGACATCTTTAAATACAATTGTTCTTTCATTAAGGCATCAAGTAATTTTCACACATGCATGACATGTTCATCACGAAATTTACTAAAAATTAATATTCATGTAAGTATACTATAACAAACTCATCAAGAAATTTCCTCAACACATCATTCATCACACACATGAAGGTATCAGGAGAATTACATAAACCAAAAGGCATAACTGGCCATTCAAACAAACCTTGTTTTGTCCTGTATGTTGTCTTCCAAATGTCTCTTTTAGTAATTCTAATTTGATGGTAGCCACTCCTTAAATCCAACTTCATAAAATACTTTGCATCTTTCAATTGATCAAGTAAATCATCTATTCTAGGAAGTCGACAATGGTTCTTTACCATAATCTTGTTCAATGCATGAAAGTCCACACACATGCGCCATGTTCCAACAATGCTTGAATTTTCTTTTTAATTTCTACACTTTCCATCACTAACATCTTGTACATTCTAATGTTAGGAAGAGGAAAATCTTGTTGAAATTGTATTTCATGTTGGATTCCTCTCTTGGGAAGCAACCATTTGGTTCTTGAAACATCTCATCATATTGGTTAAGAACATCAACAAATTTAGATTTGAATCTAGAGTCACAACCTTGAAAATATTCATTATCAATATCATTTTTGGGTTTGATCATTAGAAGCACAAATATTTAGTTTCTTGTTGTCGGCTCTTACAATGTATTCTACTCCATCTTTGAACAGATGGTATTTGTTTTCATGTCTATGGAAGATATATTTTCTTTCATAGAGATACTGGCTACCCAAAACTATACCACATATGTCTAATGGCACAACATCAACTTCCACTTCATCTATGAAATTTGTAGTAACGGTGAATTTTAGTCTACACTTTCGAGTTACTTGTAGTTGTGCATTGTCACACACCCATCCTAATGGATATAGCTTATGATGTGGAATGGTCTCCAAGTTTAAACTTTTGACAATTTTTTCAACGATGAGATTGGCTTGAGAGCCACTATCAAAAAGAGTATCAATTTTGCTATGTTTTGAGATTACCCTTATGTGGAAAAGTTCTATCCTCTTCTTTTCATTTGGAGTTTCATTGCGTAAATTTTAAGTACTAGTGCTAGAAATTGATTCTTGTTCTTTCATACCCAGGGTTGTAATTTTAGTTTCATCACCTGAATCGGATACCAAATCCTATTGAGTGGTTGCAGCTGTCTTTTTTTTCCCTTGTTGTTGAATTTATTTGGTTTCATCTTAGGATGAAGCTTCCAACAATGACCTTCATCGTGACCCTCTTTGGAGAAATACTTGCATGTTAGTTTCTCTCCTTCCTTCTTAATGGATGAATTTTTCTTTCCTTTCCCTTTGAAACCCTTTTCTTTTCCTTTATCCTTAAATGGATTTTTACTACCCTCTTCTAGAGTATTTTTACCTCTTGCCTCAAGATGAGTGGCTTGCACACAAACCTCATCTACACTTTTAGGATTAAAAATAAGGATAGTATGCCTAAGATAATTGTGTAAACCCCCCATATACTTCAAAAACATGTCTTGTGATTGAAAATCTACATCTAACATTAGAGACCTTCTTCTAAATTCTTTGGTGTAATCTTGCACATTTTGACCTTTAAGTTGTCTAAAGTTCTACCAATTCATGATGGCTTTCTTACCACATATTTTTTTTATCTCTTTTTGTGTCTTGGCTTCCCACCATACTAGTGTTGCACCCTCCAGCCTCAAGGAAGCTAGTTGAATCTTTATGTCATCATCTTGAAGGTTTTGAATTCTGCAATAGACCTCCAACTGATGAACCCAATTGTCAAGCTTCTCTACATTCACTTCACCATTATACATGGGCACTTCAAATTTAACATCAAGTTTCAACAAGGGTATTTTATCAATTCCTTTTGAGGTATGTTGATGAGTATGAGTAAGGTTTGTATTAGTGGAAGAGGGTGAAGATTCCAGTGAAGACAAAGATGAAGATTATGGTGGAGAGGGTGGAGGTTTACCTCCATTTCCATTACCTCCTCCTCCTGAAGAACCTTCTCCTTTTGGAAGCTTGGATGCTTTCACCTTGAAGCCTTATATTCCTCTCTTCATAGAGGACCTTTACCATCTCTGTCATGTCAAATAAATCCTTCCTAAAAGCCTTCTCATCCCCTATCATATTTATAGGATGTCCCTCATGTGACATGCTTATTGAAGCTTCAACTACAATTTGAGGTAGAAATGGTGGTAGAGATTGTGGCAATCTTACACTCCTTCTCCTTGAACCAACTTTAGGACCTTCAACTAGCTTCCTTTCTCCTCTCTTAAGCTTCAACCTTATAAGCATCACATTCACTTGCAAACAATTAAATCCTCTTTGCACAAAGAAAACCAAGATCTTTGATACCAAAGTTGGTCTCAATGGGAAATTTAGTTTTGTTGTGCTAAATTCCTCTTCAGAATATGTAAAAGTGCTTAAGGATTCATGAGGTTAATTACAAGTTTCAACATGAGTTTTTGAATATTTTAATGTAAATTTCATGTACAAATTAACATAAACAAATGAATGAACAATAATATATAACATACATGAACATTACCAAAACAACATCACAACAACACATGATGAAGGATTTAAACCCCCCTGGGCTACATCTCCTTGGTCCAGCTTCTAATGGCTTGGACCTCTCTATTATGCTCAAAAGTGTGAATACATCAATTTATAATCCTCAGTTAGCTCTGAAACATGTTCCAATGGCTCCAAAATGCCCAGAAATGCTTGTCTAGCCTCTTTCTGCTACTGATTTGGTCAAAAGCTGAAGAAGTTATGAGCTTTCCTAGCTCTTTCACTATTTTCTCTACAAATTCCCCCAAGTCTGGTACCGATCCTACAATCCACCCCGAATTGTGCTAACTGGGCACCAAATTCGTAGGACTCCAAGAGAAATTGTGGAAATGTTAAATTGTCCAGTAAGTCGTTAATTTCAAAGATTTGGGCCACATGGGGGGGGGCAACGTGCCTGGGGCTAAGGCCAATAGCCCACCCCCACCGGCTGCCCGCCCACTCTAATCCATCATGGTCATTTTGAATGGCACGTGTCTAAGGGCTGCCCCCCATGGGCTAGCCCTTTTTCTAGATGGCCCACCACTTCCACTTTAAATATAAGTCACATATCATATATAATAAGCAAAAAACGTATAACGTATTAGAGACAAATTAGACTCGGGGATTGGAGGTTGTGGGTTCGACTCTTGCCCACTGCTTCTCAGACCTTAACCTGATTTTTTATGGCCCTTGTTTTGCCATGTGGCAGCCCCTGACAGGGCCACGTGGCCGCCTATGGTTGGCCACCAACCAACCAATTAAATTTTTCCAAAAATCAATTAATGAAATCATGCCACTTGGCACCATAAAATTCGTCGGAGGTCAAATAGTCATATGCATGATTATCCTGCCACATAGCCATGCCTAGTCAGTGCCACATCAGTAGTATGGACTACTAACTAGGCTGCCTGCATATTTTTGTTAAAAAATCACCTATTTAGGAAAACAGGTAGAAGATGTTTTTGGGAGCATATGGAGTCCGTTTCGTGTGAAATGAGTTGCGCCAGATTCAGGATGATGAGAACTACGTGGTCATTCAGGTTCCACACCAATATGACATCTTTGAATTTTGAGCAAATTTTTGAGCAACTGATCATTTGTAGCCTCTTTTCAAAAGTGAGAAATTACTATTTGCATTATGACTAATGTGTTGTCCTTGATGGAAAACTACTTGATGAGTTGTCCTTTGATGGAAACCTACTCTTCTATCGCTTCCAAAAGTAAAATATGACACTTCATACACCTACAAAGTTCATAGAGCGAAAAAGAATCTAATTTTGAGGTCCCCGTATTATACTCATTATGCCTGGCAATTGAACGGAGCTGGGATTGACGATGAAGATGTCAATAGGATGTGTCTACATGTGATAGAGAGTTTGGTAAAAGGCATAGTAGTTCAGAGATAGAGGATTAGTAACGTTGAAATTTCAAGAAGTATACATAGGTTCTGTAAAGAAAATCCATGTACACTCGTAGGTATGAAGAAAGAAATGCGCACATAGTTTATGCACCATGGTATTAACCTATGGTATTGAGCCCAACAACGGATATTTGATGCCATCTAAGAATACCATCGACATTAGTATGTTTTTTTATGTGTGATATTAGATAAGGGCTAAACTATATAAGGAGATGAATATCAAATTGGTAGAATGTGTGAAAGTGATGAATATTTTATGAATAGTTAGAGCTGAAGAAAATTTGCATGTAATGGGTTGTTAATTATTTTCTTGATCTAAAACTAAGTATACACCCAAGAATTTTATGATGGATAAGATCCAATAGATCTGAAATGACAGTTTTGATTATGGGTTGATTTGATTAGTAACAATATTGTCTTGACATGTGATTTTTCTATGTGTGCCGAGATCGGGGTATGTTTGGAGTTTTGTGATGCAGTGAAGGTTTGTGCCAGTAATTGTAGATATGTACCTAGGTTTCATAACCTGATAGGCGTGTGCAGACACAAGTTTAATACTCATATGTAGCGTATATATTTAGATCTATACACGAGTTTGATTCTAGAGAAGCACGTATACATGCAGAAATTCCTTGAGGAAAGCATGTATATAAGCTAGGGTTTCACTATCTATCAATGAAGTCTTACTTTATTATCTGGGCTTAATAATGATATTTTGATTGAGGTTGATTGATTGAAGAATGACGAAGCTACTAGTTGTTTTTTATTGAAGATCAGTAATGGTTATGTGATTATTTCAGAATGATGCAATGGATCTGTGTATGATTCAGTGCTTGTTTGAGAGTGACAATTTCAGTTTTGATATTTGATTTTGGGCTTAAATGTTGGTAGTGGTTTTAGTCTCAAAATTTGACAAAACATGGCCTACAAGTTGTGATGTGTTGTATCCGGTGGATCCATTATGAAAATTTATGAAATGTGGTCCACGAAGGTGTTGAGGGTTGGAGCCTTGAATGAGGAAGTCAAATCTTCTTTCTAGTTGTAGCTGGTAAATTAGATCAGGGGGTTGGAGCTCCCTTCCGGTGGGTGCCTACATGCTGATATGAGTCTGCTCTAGTACAAGATTGTAAGAAGTTTTCTTTATAATAAAATGAAGACAAAGACAACAAAAATGGTGATTTTTTCGCACATTGGGTTTCCACCTAAAATATTGGTGTTCATGTGTGTTGATGTGTTACTTATGTGTGATGGTTTATTTTGTTCTTACTGCACATGTTTATTGTTTATTTAATGTCTAATGAAGTACTGATGCACTAGCTCAAGATAAACAAATGATGAATTATTTGAAAAGTAATTTTACTAGATGTACGCTAGTTGTCTAAATAATAGTCACGTACATATGTGATTTCACTTTAGTAAAGTCACGTATAGAAATCTAGATATGAAATTAAAAAGTTTAATGATTTTAAAATAGTGATTCACCCCCTTGTCTTAATATTTTTCCCAACAATTGGAATAAGAGTCGACCCTTCAACAAAATATTCATCGCTTGAAGGATATCCATCAAGGGGATAATAAAGAATTACCAAGTATGGACTTTTGTTCTAACTCCAATCCATTTCCTTGTCTACACAATAATGGTAGTGAAGGTATTTCAAATTTTGAAGAAGGAGAGTCTAATCAAGAATATCAATTAATGGGACTTGAAGATAGAAGTAGTAATGTGTCTGATGATAATTTCATGGATGCCCTAAAAGAAAAGGATATTCTTATTGAAGAAATATGTTAGCTTAAGATTTGTTTAGAAGAACATAAATTAGCATAATAAACTTTGAAGAAAAAAATCATAGAAAAGGAAGAGAATAATGAGAAGCTAGAATGAGAAATAGTAAATCTAAGGAAAGAACTTGCGAAAGCAAAAAGTCTTAATCTTATATTTTCTAAAGGATCTAAAACCTTAGATGAAATCATCAGAGTTCAATGCTCTCATCTTATAAAAATAGGTCTTGGATACTGTGAAGAAACATCAAAGATTGTAAAGTATTCTACATTAACATGAAGCTATCTCAGTGCAGTAAAGAGAAGCAATCAACATCACTCCATCTTATGGAAAAGAATAAAGGACCAAATACTTCCCATGTAAACTCTGCTCGGTTCAATCAAAAGGAAAACAACACTAGAAGGTAATATACTCCTAAACACTTCTACTTTATTGGACAATGTTTCACTTGTCACAATTTTGGTCATAAGGCTACTCAATGTGTTTCTTACAAAACTATCATGACTAGGGAAGCAAGAAAACAAAAGAATGAAGTTGGGGTAAAGAAACAATATTACAATTCCTTCTCTCCTCTTCAATATGAAACTGAATGTTATTTTTGTAATAACTTTAGGCATAAAGAATCTGAATACAGGAGCAAAGGACGATCTATACCTCAAGACAAACAAATGGAAGCAATGTCTAAGGTGTGGAAGAAGAAGACCATCGAATCCCAGAATTATGGTCTAGATTTATATGCAGTGGATCAAGAAAACTTGTGGTACATTTATATTGGATGCTCTAAACACATGACAGGTGATAAAGATAAGTTTATGTATTTTAATGAAATAAATAAAGAAAAGAAAATAACCTTTGGAAATAATGCAACTGCTGCTATCAAAGGAAAGAGAACTATTTTTCTAAAAGAAAAGATTAAAGCTAGAAATGTTTTATTTGTTGATGGGTTGAAGCATAACTTGTTAAGTGTTAGCCAGATGTGTGACCAAGGGAATGATGTTTTTTATTGGGTAAATTATTTATGTGGTTTGAAATCTTGATATAGGCAAAATCGTAATAAAAGGAACAAGAACTCCAGGCAATGTCTATGTCTTAGAAGGTAGTCTACAACAATGTTACTTAAGAAAAATAGAAGACAGTTGGTTATGGCACAAAATATTGGGACATATAAGCATCACTCAAATACATAAGTTAAGCAATCTAGGAGCAATTTGTGATTTTCCCAACATCTCTTTACCACAAAATACTATATGCAAGTCATGCCAATTCGGTAAGAAAACTATGGTACAATTCAATGCCAAAGAAGGTTATGCAAGTAGGCCGCTTGAACTTATTCATACTAATTTGTGTGGGCCTGTGAAGGAAAGGTCACCTAGAGGTGAAACATATTTCATCTTATTTACTGATGACTTTACTAGAATCCACTAGATTGGTTTATTAAAGTATAAAGATGAAGCATTTGATAAATTTAAAGTCTTCAAAGCTTTAGTAGAAAATGAGTTAGACTTGAAAATCAAATGTCTTAGATTTGACAAGGGAGGAGAATTCATATCAAATGATTTTTTTTTTTTTTTTTTTAATTTTGTGAACAACATGGCATTAAGAGGAAGTTCTCTATAGCTAAGAATCCTCAAAAAAATGGGGTAGCAGAGATAATGAATATAACAATTCAACAAATGGCACGTGCCATGCTTGATGAGCCTGGGATACCTCATACCTTCTGGGGAGAAGAAACACATACATGGGTAAGTATTCTTAATAAAGCTCATATTCGTGTGAACAATGATGAAATTCCTTATGAAATTTGGTACGGTAAACCCCCAAATGTTAAGAATTTTAGAGTTTTTGGAAGTAAGTGTTATATAAAGAATAATAATGATAAAATTGGAAAGTTTGAAGCTAGAGTTGATGAAGGAATTCTACTAAGATACTCTTCTAGAAGAAAAGGATATAAATGTTACAATAAAAGACTTCAAAATATTGTTGGATGCATTAATGTTGTGATTGATGAAGCATCCACGGGTATCAAAAAGCAAGCACCAATAGATGATGAAGATACTCCTACAATAAGACAAAAATAATGAGGAATAAAGAATCAATGAAGCATAAGATGAAGGAAGTGACAATACAAAAGCACCAGAAGAGACTCCATCAAGGTATGTTAAGGAAAATCATCCAGAATCTCAAATTTTAGGTGGTAAGGAATCTAGAACACAAACCATAAGAACTCTTGTTGGAACTTCTAATCATCTAGCCCTAGTTTCCACCATTGATCCACAAAATGTAAATCAAGCTAGCAAAAATGAATGTTGGGTTAAGGCTATGCATGAAGAACTTGACCAAATAGAAAATAATCACACTTGGGAATTAGTTTCTAGACCTCATGATAAGAATGTTATTGGGAAAAAATGGGCATTCAAAAATAAATTAAACGAGAATGGAGAAGTAATTAGAAATAAAGCAAGACTCGTTTGCAAAGGTTATGCTCAACAAGAAGGAATAGACTTTGAAGAAACATTTGCACCTGTAGCCATAATTGAAGCCATTAGAATGTTTCTTGCCTTTTCAATCTTTCATGATTTTAAAGTTTATCAAATGGATGTTAAATCTGCATTTTTAAATGAGAACCTAGAAGAAGAAATCTATATTGAACAACTTGAAGGGTTTATTCTAGGAAATGATGAAAATCTTGTTTGTAAACTCAAGAAGGCAATATATGGGCTAAAACAAGCCCCTCATGCATGGTATTATCACCTTGATAGGTATCTTCAACAACAAGGATTCACTAAGGGGTCTGCAGATAAAAACCTATATATAAAGGTGGATGATGGTAAAATTTTAGTTGTTGTTGTTTATGTGGATGACATCATCTTTGGTAGCAATGAAGAATCCATGAGTCAAGGGTTTTCTTCTATCATGCAACAAGAATTTGAAATGTCTTTACTTGGTGAACTAACATACTTTCTTGGTTTACAAGCACAACAAGCAAAGAATGGCATCTTTCTCTCACAAACAAAGTACCTCAAGAAAATTTTGAAGAAATATGGAATGGAAGATTGCAAAACAGTATGCACACCCATGGTGATATGATGTAGTCTCAAATCGCATGATGATTCTCCTATAGTCAACGAACTAGAATACAAATCCATGATTGTAAGTCTGATTTATCTTACAAGAACAAGACTAGATATCATGCATGCAATTGGGATTGTTGGACAAATTCAAGCTAATCTAAAGGAAACTCATCTTCATGAAGTCAAAAGAATCTTCAAATATCTACAAGGCACTCAAGGCTTTGGTTTATGGTATCCCAAAGATGCAGATCTTACTCTTCATGCTTATACAGATGCAATTTGGGTAGGAAATTTTGATGATAGAAAAAGCACTAGTGGAGGAGTATTCTATATGGGGCTTCGTTTCGCATCATGGTTCAACAAAAAAAAGAAGCTCAATTACTTTATTTACTGTAGAAGCAGAATATGTTGGTACTGCATCTTGTTGCACACAACTTCTCTAGATGATGCAAATATTGCAGGATATCCAACTCAATTTTTATCCACCCATTTCCATTTTATGTGATAATACAAGTGCCATTAGTATTTAAAAAAATACTGTTATGCACTCCAAGACCAAGCATATTAAAATTAAATATAATTTTTGAAGAGAACATGTGCTTGAGCAAAAGGTCAAACTGGAATATGTTCCCTCAAAAGAACAAGTTGTTGATACATTTACAAAACATCTTCCACATGATACATTTGAATATCTAAAACATAAATTTGGAATGGTTCCTGCTTCATCACTCTGTTGATTCTTCAAGTTCAGGGGGAGTTATACATATATGTCTTTATGATGAATCCTGTGGTTGTTTTTTATGTTCATGATTTATTACATTACTGACACTGCATCAGATGTCATAACAATGAACTAACACAGAAAACATAGGCTCAGGAGGAGTTGTAGGTAAGAGGCTTCAGTATTTCACTTTCTGTACATGGATATTAGAAAGATAAGTTGCATATAAACGTGAGTTCTAGAGTAAACAATCACATATATCTTGGTATGATAAAGAAACAAGCTCCAATTTTTCTTGCTAGTTCTGGAATTGATTAAGTAAAGTCTGCAGATATGGAACAGGTACAGGGGGAGCATTTGTTATGCTTCTAATAATGCTTTCTTGGCATTATAATTCCTTGATACATAATGATGCTTATCAATTATGATGCTGCTTATTTAATGGTGAAGAAGTGCATGTTGTTTTTCATGTTGTTGCTGACAGATGCTTCTGGTGCAAATATTATATGGTACATAATAGTTACAGATGACTATCATGGTATTATTGACGTCTTTGGTCTTAGTTATAAACAACATATATGTCATTTGATGTGAAGGTCATGTAAAGACCTATGATGTAATCATTGTAAAATTTAGTAATGTATGGACTATTGTGGTCAAGTCCTTTGGGTGATTGATGTAAGTTTGTGTCCTTAGTGATAGAAAAGTCATATGCAGCTAAGTCATAGGTCATGTATTGTATTGTACATCTTATTAGGGTCAGTAAGTTTGCATTTGTCAAATGTCTCCAAATGATTAAATGGTTAGTTTGAATAAATTCGAACTTAATGTTATGGTTGTTTTCATAAGTTCGAATGTCACTATCCAAAACATCGCCATGGGTGTTTTCATGAGGAGGTTCGATCGAAAGTATGAAGTTGTTTTGAGTTATTGGGAAACATTATATAAATCTTGAATAATTTAGTCATGTGTTATGTGTCAATATTGGGTCTGTCATGAGGTTTACATGAGATAATGACAATTAAAAAGATCACTGCTCAAAGTAAGATAACTATTGAAATTCCACCTTTTCTTCTCCCCCTAGTCTATTATTTTTCCCTAAACATTATAACATAAATTCTACATTCCCTATTTCCCATTCCATATGTTTTAAATCCCCTACCCTACTCCCTTATACATCTAATCATTCTTCACTCATAAATCATATAATGATCACAACTTCCTTTCCGTTTCCACCTTCAAAAGCTATGATTCTACATTAGAGATGGTATCACTCATTTAATTCTCCCATTAATCCAAATATTATGCTAAACCAAATCTTCTCATGATTATAATGCCCAAAATATTATGTTTTGCAAAGGAGGCGATGCATGACATCACACAACAAGAAAAAATAGTAACAATTTCAAATGCAATGAATAGACCGCCATATCCTTCACACAAGTGTCTGCATTGCTGAGCTCAAGCTGGTTAATTATCATGATTTAGGAATAAGGATTGATTTGCATCTACGCCAGTCATTTTGGATAGAATCACGACCATCACAGAGTTATTTACTACACAAATACTTTGTTTTAGTCATCCTTTAGCAGAACAATTTCTGATTATATGGAGGCTAAGTTTGGGAAACAAAAAGATTTTTTTCTCAAGAACAGACCAAAGAAAACTAACCTCTTCCAGTTTCTGTAGAGGCATAACAGATCAAGAGTTTCGAAATAATAATTAAGGCCTATTTTTCGACTGTGTAATTTCCTGTTTTAAGTCATTATTTTGCAAAGATTTTTTTGATGGGATGGGGATGAATTTGAGGAACTTGAGAGAGTTTTCTCTCAAACACAAGTTCATCTACAAAAACCTATCTCTGATTTTACACATTTGCTATAGTTCGTGAGTTAAACGTGTCACTTGGTAGCACATTTTTGCAGTTTCCACTAACATAATTATGCAATTTTTGGGAAAAGTGTCAAGGATGAAATCTAAGGTTTCACCTGAAACAAAAACTACTATGCCATCACCACCAGTTGAGAAACATCACTTCACTACTCCAAATTCCAATATCAAAATTCCTGGCACTAAGGCTTCTAGTAGTAAAGTGTCAAGCAAGAGGAAAAGGAGGTGATTTCCCCATTTTTACTTTTCAAGTTTTATATTCAATCTCTAGCATTTAAATACGTTAAATTTGATATGTTGAGTAGCATGTATTATCCGAATGGAATATAGCAAGACTTAGAGGCACCCAGGCAAAATTTTGCAGGAATTTCACCATGCAAGCATTGCGCACTTTCTATGTAGTCCATGCTTAGACTACCACACGTATGCTGGATGATAGTCACCTGTTAGGTTTTGAAGAGGGTGGCGTGGGGTACATGTGGTGTTTAGATCACCACATCATCCGCTTGCCACGTGTCAGTTTTGGAAGGATAAATTTTTAGTAGTTAGAAAGGCATCTTTTATGTTTTTCTCTATTTGAGTCATTTTTATCCATTCGAAGACTTTTTCAAGTTATTTTGTATTAGAATGTTGTTTTCTGAAAGACAAAAGGTGAGTTGTGATTTATGTCTTGGTGAAAGCCATTAAAAACAACAATTTACCATTTCTGTTTAAGTTTTGGATCGATCCTTTGTTGGATCGAAGATGAAGTGAACCTAAACTTATTTTGATCCATTTATGTATTATATATTTTCATGAATGAAGATAGAGAAGGTTGTTGTTTGTTTCATAATTGCTATAGGAGTTATTGCAGTTATGCTTTTGATTTGGCTTTAATGATCATGCCTGAATGTTGAAGGGGTTCCAATCAATTTATGAAGATTCGTATGATATGGATGTTTTCGGAATAAGTTTTCTCTCTCAGTTTATATGTCATTCTCTTGTCTTTTTTCTTCATACTGATTTAAAAGTGTAGGGGACTTTTATACTTGAATTTATTTTACATGCTCATGTCTAATTGAACTGGGTATATTTCAGTTGCAAATGAAATATGCATACCTTTGAAAGTATTGTCTTTTCTTCTTGATGTTCAATGATATGAGCTGCAGTGATAAAATGTTATTATTTATGCTCTTTTGATAAATTTTTTGATACTTTTATCTTTTCTATACTACAATTTTGTTATCTATTCTGAAGCTGTACTAATTAAGCCTCCATATATGAAGCTGGTTGGAAATACATCAGCATGTCACAATAGGGAGATCACTATTATTGCCAGTAGTTTTTCTTAGAATCCTCTACCAACCCCATTATCAAAATTCAAACATTCTCAGAACTAGTCTCTATATGTTATAGAGTCAAATTTTTAGTTTTCATTAGTTGAAGGAGCCCCCTCTGGCTAGAAAAGACTAGTTTCTATTTCAAAGCAGTTTGTGGTTACCTATGTAGCCCTTTCCTCAACCTCAAGAGCTTTTATAGAGTGATAATATAGTGGCGTTGTTGCCAAGGATTGAAGGTTTCATTCTCCCAGGAAATATTATCAAAGTTGCAACTATAGTTGTTGATGGTGAACAACAAGAAGACACAGAAAATGATGAATCATTCACTTGGTGACTCCAAAATTCAAAGGATCCAGAAGATCAAATGTTCACAAAGACTTCATTGGTTACAGGTCAGTAGTTATCAAAATTACTGGTGATATTTTTCAAAATGGGTTCTGCAATAACGAATGTTAGGTATGCTCCTATGGATAGATCTTGTATTCTTGGCTTTCCAAATCCGATGCCTCATGTCGATTGGTCAAGTTATCTCCCAATATTCAAAGATGAGGAAAGAGAGGATGTTGCTCTACATCTCGTTAAATTTCACATGTATGCACACAAGTTGAGGGTTCAATTTCCTGAAGATTGTATGATGAATATGTTCATGGAAACCTTAGAAGGAAAAAAATGGACTTGGTATGAAGGTTTTCCATTTGCTAGTATTTATTCTCTTAAATATTTTCATTCAACATTTTTTGAAAAATATAGAAAATCTCATTCTTCTTTGTCATTGGTTGAGGATTGTTGTGAACATTTTGAGGTTTACATTCAAAGTCTAGAGAATTCTAATGGTGATGAAGATTTTATGGATGAAGAGATCTTAGAGGCTTTATATGAGAAACATTTCCATCACCAAGAAGAACAGGTGCCTTCTCCCTTGGATGAAAGTGAAACCGAGCAAGATCTAAATGATGACAGTCATGTTCCATCTTTTGTAGTTGATAACAGTTTGCAACAGTCTTGTGATCAAGAGGGATAACTAATAGAGAAAGATTTTCAATTTCCATGTAACCAAAACAGGATGAAGATAATGTTTCTAATTCTCCTTCATGCCATTCCTTGTCTCAATTTGTAGCCCATGAAGAAAATTATGAAGAACATATTTATGAAACTACATGCACAAAAAATTTAGTGATCTAGGTGGATGTTGGTGGCCACCCACCTATCCCACTCGGACCCCCACAACTGTCTCTTTCAGTTTTTTAGTTTCCTCAATTCTAGCACAATTTACTATTTTTAGTAGTTTTTCGAGTCCTAAACTTCTTGATCTGTTTTGAGGCCCTAAACGATGTTTTTTTGGACCCATGTTGTTCTTCCCAAAGTTTTTTCCTCGGATATATCTTTCTAACAAGATATTGTGCGTGTTAAACGAAGATCGTATGCCAAAGTTACGACCCCAGGAAGTTGATGTACCAATTTATCGAAATGGGGCCCACAATTTGGCGTTTCATCTCCTACGGTTAGGTTTTGAAATGTTTAGGGTTTTCCATTATTTCTCAACAATTAATATGCCTTCAACCCTCATTGTAACACAGTTTAGAGGCATGTAGCTGCCACATATCTTCTTAGAGATAAGCTACCATCACCCTAGCTAGTTTATTTCCATTTCTGTTTGTAAGCATATTTTAGTATTTTACATTAATGAAATGAAGTATTATTTCTGCTGATCTCTGTATTTATGGTTATCTCTGTAATTGGTTGCATTCCTATTTAAATCCAGATTAGTGGTATTAGAGGGGTCTGCTTTTTTTTATGTTTTTCTTTGCATGTCCCCAATGAGGTCAGGATATAAGGAGTTAGGGCTTGAACTGGTCGAACCTTTGCAAGACCAACCTCGCAAATCTCAACGACCTCCCATGGTGAATGAAAAGAAAGATGAGGGGGTAGGATATCCTATCAAAATATTGCTTGAAGAAGCCCTCAAGTGACAAAGGAACACCATGATGGAAAACGTTGCCTAGGTCCTTCAGCGGCTATGCAGGGGTGATGCATCGACTTCCAATAGATACTCTGGAGATGCCACACCCTTTAAGGTACAAGTTAACTTTGAAATCCCCATATTCAAGGGTTAGATAGATGTAGATGTCATAGACAAATGGTTAAATCTGCTAGAAGTGTATTTTTCTGTTCATGATTTTTCCAGTTAGGAAAAGATTATTTTCACTCTTCTCAAAGCAGCCCCCCATGTCAAGCACTAGTGGGAAACCTACTACGAGAAGAAGGATGAAAGTATGGGATCACTGCTTTTAGCTGCACCCACTTGTAATTCATTTCGGGATTCCATCAAGGAGCAGTACTACCCTCTCAAAAACCATGAGGACAAATACATAGAGTGGACCATGCTGTGATAGGGAAGGGACCAAGATGTGCTGAAGTTCACAAACATTTTTCATACCCTTCACACACAGTTGGGTATCAAGGATTATGAGCTACATTTGGTTATGAAATACCACGGTTGCCTACATAGATACATCTAGGATGAGATGGAGTTCTTGAACATCTCCTCGCTCGACACGGCATACCAATATGCTATGAGTAGAAGTTTAAACAAAAGAAGCGAGACTTTGGATCTGCGAATCTGAAGAACAAAGGAAAAAGCCAAGGTAGGGTGACCCAAGACAACCTATCAAAGCCACAATAAAATAACAACACCATGAAGTAAAATAAGAACACATGAAATTGGTGTGAGTTCCATAAGAGCCCACTCATAACAGAAGTGAGGATCAGACCAAGCAGTCACTGGTGGCCAAGTTGAAGGCTTCAGAATTAGATGCATGTTCCAACCCTAAGTCAAAACCCGACAAGAGGAATGAAAAAGGGAAGCAGATCATTGATGCGGAGCCCAGTGCCACTATTGCCACCGCCAATATCCAAAAGAATGAGCCTGAAGGTACAGAGGAGGGGGAGTGCCTTTTCCACTCACATATGTGGGTGAAGGGTTCACCGCTGTAATTCATTATCGACAGTGGTAGCCAAAAGAACCTCATTTCAGTAGAGGTCATGAAGCTGTTGGGCCTACCAACTAAACCACACCCGTAGCCGTACAGTATCGGGTGGCTTCAACAAGGACGAGATCTCTGAGTCTGTCAGCAGTGCCGCCTTCCCTACAGCATCAAGCCCTTCATAGATGAGGTATTGTGTGATGTTGCACCTCTTGATGTTTGTGATGTATAATTAGGCCAGCCATACTTGTGGAGATGACATGCTGTGTATGAGTCAAGGCCTTGAGCCATTAATATTTCTTTGGGTAATTCATTATACAAGATATTAGAGGTAGCCCCACCTACTGCCACCTCTTTGATCACTCTTAAGAAATGCAATAAGCTCATCTCCTAGAGTAGGAAATTCATTTTCTATTTGGTTCGCTCCCTAAGTAAGGGGAAGATCATCACCACATCCATGACCCCTGCAAAGGGTTCCTCCATCCAACAGCAGTAGCAGATGGATATGGTCATGAAAACATACAGGAACATCTTCTCCTCACCCACAGGGACACCGTTGCATTATTAGGTCAAGCATTCATTCGATCTGACTCCTAGAACATCTCTACCCAACGGATCGATAGATCGTAGCTCCATTCTAGAAAATGCCAAGTACAACAGCGACATGACCAATAGCAGGTACCACACAAGTTTCAAGTGGGCAACAAAGTCTGGTTGCATCTACAGAAAGAATGCCTTACAAGAGGTCATCAGAAGCTCAGGCCACTTCGATATGGTCCTTACACCATTGCCAAGGTTGTGTGAAACAATGCTTTGGAGCACAACATTCCCCCATTCCTTTGCTTGCACCAAGTGTTCAATGTGGACCGCCCTCGACCATGATTCCCACCATTACTAGACACATCAAAGGTTGCAAAATAGCTTACTAAGGACCAAGTTCAACAGAAG
Organism: Pinus taeda; assembly: GCA_000404065.3. Lineage (NCBI taxonomy): Eukaryota > Viridiplantae > Streptophyta > Pinopsida > Pinales > Pinaceae > Pinus > Pinus taeda. Next base: position 51,331 of record APFE031444499.1, read on the forward strand.
TTTCCTCATCTCATGGAGGAACTGAATGCAATGGGGACCATTGCTTCCTTGGGGGGGGGGGGGGATGATCTAGGTGAATGTTGGTGGACACCCACCTATCCCACTTGGACCCCCAGAACTATCTCTTTCAGTTTTTTAGTTTCCTCAATTGTAGCACAATTTACTATTTTTAGCAGTTTTTCTGGTCTTGAACTTACAGAGCCGTTTTGAGGCCCTAAATGACATTTTTTGGGAAAAATGGGAGCAACATGGGTCCATGGACTGATGTTTCTCTTCCAAAAGTTGTATTCCTCGGATAGATCTTTCTAACGAGCTATTGTGCACATCAAACGGAGATTGTATGCCAAAGTTACGACCCCGAGAAGTTGATGCACCAATTTACTCAAATGGGGCCCACAGTTTGGCGTTTCATCTCCTAGGGTTTGGTTTTTGGATGTTTAGAGTTTTCCATTATTTCTCAAAAATAAATAGGCCTTCGAGCCTCATTGTAACACATTTCAGAGGCATGTAGCTACCACATATCTTCTTAGAGATAAGTTACCATCGCCCTAGCTAGTTTATTTCCATTTCTGTTTGTAAGATATTTCAGTATTTTACAGTAATGAAATAAAGTATTATTTCTGCTACATCTTTGTATTTATGGTTATCTCTGCAATTTGTTGCATTTCTGTTTAAATCCAGATCATTTATGCAGTGAAATCATTCACTGTGATAGCTACCCAATATTGCAAAACAATTATGAAGAAGAGCAGGTTGTTTTGGATCCTGTGGATATGGACATTCTTGTTGTTGATAAGGTGGCTGCCTCAAATGTAGATTTTCAACAATACACTTCTGTTTTTCTTGATGCAAGTGAAACAATTGATGAACATATTTTCTTCTTTCATTCTAACAAAGATTTTGCATTGGAAAATGAAGGGATTGGTTGTATTTTTGCTAACATTCAAGACATGGTAATGTTCCTTATTATTGAAGATCCTTTTGTTAATTTGTTGCAGCCATCAAGGGAGATGAGTTTTATTATATTTATGGATCATGAATAGATGCAAAATGGACAATTTAAGTTGCAATTATTAGAATTTTTTTTATGTATGGTGCACCTGAATACAAGCATAAGTTAGACAATCATTTTCTTGAATGGCTACACTAGAGGGATCATTTCACATGATTGTATATATATCTTCAGCAGGTGATCAATCATCATTAGGATTTCAAGCCCGAGGTGAAGGCCCTAAGATCCCAATGGTCTGTTGCTGTGAGTATAGACAGTCAGTAGTCAAAATTTGTAGTATGTCAGTTAATTTTAGTTTTGAGTGTTTGACTCCATCGCCTAATGGTTTAGGTCAGTAGTCTGCGATTTTGTTCTTGGCAACTCACTGGGAGGATACCCTCCCCATTGGAGCCAATGCTAGGGTTAGTAAGTTTGCATTTGTCAAATGTCTCCAAATGGATAAATTGTTAGTTTAAATAAAACTGAACTTAATGTCATGGTTACTGTCATAAGTTTGAATGTCATTGTCCAAAAGATTGCCATGGTGTGGTCATCAAGAGGTTCAGTCAAAAGAAAGAAGTTGTCTTGAGTTATTGGGAAATATTGTCAAAATATTGAATAATTTAGTCATGGATTATGTGTCAATAGTGGGTCTGTCATGAGGTTTACATGAGACAGCGACGATTGAAAATATCACTGCTCAAACCAAGATAGCTATTGAAATTACACCTTTATTTTATCCCCCTAGTATATTTTTTTTTCCCTAAACATTATAAACTACATTTTGCATTCCATATTTCCCATTCCCTATGTTTTAAATCCCCTACCCTACTCCCCTATACATCTAATCGTTCTTCACTCATAAACCATATAATGATCACAACTGCCTTTCCATTTCCACCTTAAAAAACTATGATTGCACATTAGAGATGGTATTACTCATATAATCCTCCCATGACTCCAAATATTATTCTAAACCAAATATTCTAATGACTATAATGCCCAAAATATCATGTTTTGCAAAGGAGGCGATGTTCGACATCACACAACATGAGCAAATAGTAACAATTTCAAATGCAATGTACAAATTGCCATATCCTTCACACAAGTGTCTGCATTGTTGAGTTCAAGTTGGTTAATTATCATGGTTGAGGAATAAGGATTGATTTTTAGCTAAGCCATTGAACGATGATAGGATTACAGGCATCATAGAGTTATTTACTACACAAATACTATGTTTTAGTCATCCTTTAGCATAACCGTTTTCGGTCATAGGGAGGTGAATTTTAGGAAACAGAAAGAATATTTCTCAAGAATAGAAAAAAGAACAATAACCTCTTCCATTTTCTTCACAGGTATAATAGATCAGGATTTTTGAATTCATAATTAAGGCCTATGTTTTGATTGTGTAATTTCCTGTTTTAAGCCATTAGTTTGTAGAGCATTTTATGCAGAGCTGGGGAAGAATTTGAGGAAACTGAGAGAGGTTTCTCTCAAACACAAATGCATATACAAAACCATACCCTAGAGTTTACACATATTATATAGTTCAGGAGTTACACGCGTCACTTGGTAGCTCATTTTCATAGTATCCACTGACAAAATCCTGCAATTTTTGGGAAAAGTGTCAAGGCTGAAATCTAAGTCTTCACCTTAAACAAAAAAATACTATTCCATCTCGACCAATTGAGAAACATGACTTCACTACTCCATATTCCAAGATCAAAAATCCTGATACTAATTCTTCCAACGGTAAAGTGTCAAGCAAGAGGAAAAGGAGGTGATTACCCCATTTTTACTTTTCAAGTTTTATACTCAATATCTGGCATTTAAATATGTTAATTTTCATATGTTGAGTGACATGTAGTACTAGGATGCCATCTAGCAAGACTTGGAGGTACCCAGGAAAATTTTTTCAGGAATTTCACTACGTAAATGTTGCACACCCGCTACGTAGTCCGTGAAAACTACCAAAAATATGTTGGATGATAGCCACCTATCAGATTTTGAAATGGGTGATGTGGGGTACATGTGGTGTCCAACTCACTACTTCAGTTGTTTGCCACGTGTCAATTCTAGAAGGATAAATTTTTGGGCACTGCGCAGGCTTTTCAGTAGTAAAAAAGACAACTTTTATGTTTTTTCTATTTCAGTCATTTTTATCAGTTTGAGGACTTTTTCAAGTTATTTTGTATTATAAATTTGTGTTTTGAAAGAGAAAAGGTGGTTTATTCTTTATATGTCTTGGTGAAAGGCATTAAAAAACAACAATTTACTATTTTTGTTTAAGTTTTGGATCGATCCTTTATTGGATAGAGATGTAGTGAACCTAAACTTATTTTGATCCATGTATCTATTATATATTTTCACGAATGAAGCAAAGAAGGTTGTTTTTGGTTTCACAATTGCTAGAGGATTTATTGTAGTTATGCTTGTGATTTGGTTTTAATGATCATGCCTAAATGTTGAAGGGGTTCCAGTCGATTTATAGAGATTTTTATGGTATGGATGTTTATGGAATTTTCTCTCTAAGTTTATATGTCATTCTCTTGTTTGTTTTCTTCATACTGATTTAATGGTGTAGGGGAAACTTGTATTTGAATTAATTTTACATGCTCATGTCTCATTAAACCAGGTATATTTCAATTGCAAATAAAATATGTATGCTTTTGAAAGTATTGTCTTTTATTCTTGATGGTCACTGAGCTTAGCTGCAGTGATAAAATGTTAGTGTTTATGCTCTTTTGATAAATGTCTTGATACTCTTTCCTTTTCTATACTACAATTTTGTTATCTATTCCAAAGTTGTACTAATGAAGCCTCTATATATGAGGCTGGTTGGAATTACATCAACTTGTCACAATAGTGAGATCACTATTACTGCCAATAGGTTTTCTTAGAATCCTCTACCACCCCCATTATCAAAATACAAACATTTTCAAAACTGGTCTTTGCATGCTATAGGGTCAAATTTTTAGTTTTCATTAGTTGAGGGAGCCCCCTCCGGCTAGAAAAGACTAGTTTGTAGTCAAAAGCGGTTTGTTGTTATGTCTGTAGCCCTTTCCTCAGCCTGAAGTGTTTTTATGGAGTGATAACACATCCTTCAGAAATTTCAGCATGTGGTCAAAGGGAGCATGGTCAATATTCAGTGTTCATACTTGCTTAAGAGAAAAGCCTTCATTCTGCAATGGTCAGTTGCTTGCCCTTAATGTCAAAGGGGGAGAGTAAATTTGTGTTTGAAAAGTTTGGTGCTTATCTTGACATGTTTTATAGGTATATATAGGTGGTGGTGACCAAACACCAAAGTGGTTTCCATGAAGTCCAAAGGGGGAGATTGTTGGCATTATGACTAATGTGTTGTTCTTGATGGAAAAATACTTGATGTGTTGTCCTTTGATGGCACCTACTTGATGAATATCTCAATAGGATATGTCTATATGTGATAAAGACTTTGGTCAAAGGCATAGCAACTTAGAGACAAAGGATTGATAATGTTGAAATTTCAAGAAGTATGCGTGGATTTTATAAATAAAATTCATGTACACATGTGGGTATGAAGAAGGAAAGGCATGTACAATTTCCGCACCATGGTATTCTAAATACCAATAGTATTTTCCATGGTATTGACCTATCGTATTGAGCCTAACAACGGATATTTGATCGCGTATAAGAATACCATCGACATTAGTATGGTTTTGACCCGTGGTATTGGATAAGGGCTAAGCTATATAAGGAGATCAAGATCATAGTGGTAGAAGGTGTGCAAGTGATGAATATTTTATGAATAGTTAGAGTTGAAGAAAATATGCATGTAATGGGTTGTTAATGATTTGCTTGATATAAAACTAAGTATGCACCTCGAATTTGATGATCGATCAGAGTTAATAGATTTGAAATGACAGTTTTGATTATGGGTTGATTTGATTAGTAGTGGTAGTGTCTTGACGTGTGATTTTTCTGTGTATGCCAAGACTTAGGTATTTCTGAAGTTCTGTGATGTAGCAAAGGTTTGTGTTAGTAATTGTAGATATGTACACGAGTTTGATAACCTGAAATAAACATGAACATGCGAGTTTCATACTGGTAAGTAGCATATATATTCATTTCTATACGCGGGTTTGATTCTAGAGAAGCACATATACACGTAGAAATGCCTTGAGGAAAGTGCGTATATAAGCTACGGTTAACAATAAAATATGGGGCTAAGGCCCATTAAAAAAATAACAAAAATACTAAAAGGAGTTAAGAACGAATAAGATGATAAAATACATAAAAGACATGAAGGATCAAGAAAATAAACTCTAATGAAGAATAAATCAACAACAAATACTATAAAAAGGACGTCAATACCTACATAAATAAGAAAACAAACAAAATAAATCCCAAAAGGAAGCCTAAAAAAGTAGGAGGACAAGACAGAGACCCAACTTCTACTAATATTCCAACCATCATCTATATTTAAATTATTGGGTATTTTTTCAATTTTTAGGGCCTTCCTCAATTTACGATGATGGAAATGACTAACCCTAGCAATGAATTGTGCCTCCTCAATGTATATGTGATTCTTTGACATATCTACATGCTCTGCCAAATCGGAGGAGTGGGTCCTTCCATGCTTGATGTCAGTGCCATGCTCACGAATCCTTTGATTAACCAAGGGACTGGTCTCACCAATGTAGGGAGTCGTGTACATACGCGAGTTCCCTTTAGTAAAGTCACGTACATAAATTTGGATATGAATTTAAAATTTTAATGATTTAAAATATTGATTCAAACCACCCCCCCCCCACCCCTCTCAGTATTTTTCCCAACACTTACTTGGTTCCTGAATAGCATAGAAAACCAACAAAAAAGTAAAAATGATATTAAAATGAGTTTTTTGTCCTTCTTCAAGGCACTAGATGTTAAACATCTTGTAGCTCAAAAAATTAAAAAGATTAAACAATGACTGCATGAGACAATAAGGGAATATGATAAGTAATTCAAAGATTTATTAAGATAGATCCCATATGTTATTGATGAAGCATTATTAGTTAAATGGTACATTGCTGACCTATTGCAGAAAATACAAGGGACACTAAGGATGTAAGAAGTGAAAACATACGAAGAGGCCCTTAAACTTGCTCAATGCATTGAAACACATCATGAAGGGTAGTCAAATGACTCTACAATTGACAATAAATTAGAAGAAAATATTGAAAATTTATAGATTTTGTTACTGGAATTATCTGTCTAGAAGAATAACCTTTTGTGTATAAATTGCAAAAGTGAAGGGCATACCGAGGATAACGGTAAATTTGCTGACTATTTTGATGAAAATTTTCAACGAGTTCAATTGGATGTATATTGTGATATACACGCAAAAATACCTTGAGGAAAGCGTGTACTAATTAAGCCTCTATGTATGATTAGTTTAATCAATCTTACTATGTTTCTATTGTTTGTCAATGAAGTCTTACTTGATGATTTGGGCTTAATAATGATATTTTGATTGAGAATTGATTGATTAAAGAATGATGAAGCTACTAGATGTTTTTGATTAAAGATCAGTAATGGTTCTGTGATGATATGACAATGATGTAGTGGATTAGTGTATGATTCAATGTTTGTTTGAGAGTGACAGTTTCAGTTTTGATATTTGATTTTGGGCTTAAATGTTGGTAATGGGTCAGGTCTGAAAATTTGATGAAACGTGGCCTACAAGTTGTGATCTATTGTATCAGGTGGATCAAGTATAAAAATTTATGAAACATGGTCCATGGAGGTGTCGAGGATTGGATCCTTCAATGAGGAAGTCGAAGCTTCCTTCCAGTGGTAGCTGGTAAATTAGATAAGGGGGTTGGATCTCCCTCCCGGTGGGTGCCGATAAACAAGATTAGTGGGTTGAAGCTCCCTTCAAGTGGCTGCTGGAGAATGATAGAAGGTTTTAGCATTCTATAGGTGGGTGCCTACGTGATGGTATGAGTCTATGCCAGTACAATATTGTAATAATTTTTCTTTATAATAAAAGGAAGAAAAAGACGACAACAACAATGGTTTTTTCCCACATTGGGTTTCCAACTAAAATACCGATATTCATGTGTGTTAATGTGTTGCTTATGTGTGATGGTTTATTTTTTTCTTACTACACATGATTATTGTTTATTTAATGTCTACTGAGGTACTAATGCACTGACTCAAGATAAATAGATGATAAATTAAGCAAAGTCTTTCAGTAGAAATCACATAAGATAAATTTTTGGCCAACACATTTGAAACCAACAAGTGTGGTTCATCATCAGGACCAGATGAAGAGGTAGACCATGACAAAGGCTTAAATAGAGAGCAATGTAGAGACATAATTTCATGTAAAAACTATATTTGAACAATAGTATTTAAATTATGATATTAATTTATTAATATATTAAAAACAAATATTATTAACGGTTATATCAAACAGCTTAGTTTTTGAAAAATAATATTTTAAATTAGTTTATTAAAAAAAAACCAAAGTCAAACCTAAACGAGGGAACGCAAAAATAATAAAAATGAGTCAAGACCCTATAGTGAGACAAGATAAATTTAATAAAATAAAAAGAAAATAAAATAAATAATGAAAAAAAATAATTAATAGAAAAATAAATAAAACAAAACAAAATATACACAAGGAAAAGAAATCATATAAGATAAAATAAAAAATAAATTATATATTATATATACTAAAGAAACGTAATCAATGAATAAAATAGGGTCAACAATAAAATATGGGCTTGAGGCCCATTAAACAAATAACAAAAATACTAAAAGGAGTTAAGAGCCAATAGGATGATAAAATACATAAAAAAAAATTAAGGATCAAGAAAATAAACTCTAATGAAGAATAAATCAAGAACAAATACTGTAAAAAGGACATCAATTCCTACATAAATAAACAAACAAACAAAATAAATCCCAAAAAAAGCCTAAAAACTAGGAGGATAGGATAGGGAACCAACTTCTACTAATATTCCAACCATCATATCTATTCAAATTATTGGGTCTTTTTTCAATTTCTATGGCCTCCTTCAATTTACGATGATGGAAATGAATAACCCTAGCAACAACTTGGGCCTCCTCAATGCAGATGTGATGCTTCGATTTATCTGCATGCCCTGCAAAAGCGAAGGAGTGGGTCCTGCCATGCTTGATGTTAGCGCCATGCTCACGAATCCTTTGATTAATCGAGGGACCAATCTCACCATTGTAGGGAGTCGCGTACATATGCAGGTTCCCTTCAATAAAGTCGCATATAGAAATTTTGATATAAAATTAAAAATTTTAATGATTTAAAATGCTGATTCACCCCCCGCCGCCCCGCCCCCCCTCTTAGTGTTTTTCCCAACACTTGGTTCCTGAATAGCATAGAAAACCAAAAAAAAAAAGTAAAAATGGTATTAAAATGATTTTTTGTCCTCCTTCAAGGCGCGAGATGTTAAACATCTCATAGCTCAAAAACTTAAAAAGATTAAACAATGATTGCAGGAGACAACAAGGGAATATTATAAGTGATTCAAAGATTTATTAAGTTAGATCCCATGTGTTATTGATGAAGCATTATTAGTTAAATGGTACATTTATGACCTGTTGCAGAAAATACGAGGGACACTAAGGATGTAGGAAGTGAAAACATGCGAAGAAGCCCTTAAAATTGCTCAATGCATTGAAACATATGATCAAGGGTAGTCAAACAACTCTACGATTGACAATAAATTAGAAGAAAATATTGAAAATTTATAGATTTTGTTACGGGAATTATCTATCTAGAATAATAACCTTTTGTGTATAAATTTAAAGAGTGAAGAGCATACCAAGGATAACTGCAAATTTGTTGACTATTTTGATCAAGATCTTCAACGAGTTCAATTGGATGTATATTGTGATAAATTCCAAATTGTGTCGAATCATACTACTAAGGAATGTCAGTGTAATTTTTGTAATTCTAAGGAAAAATGGTGTTCCATATGCGAAGATAATAGCCACTCAACTAAAAAACGTAAGTTGAATGCAAAGGATAAGCTTGATTATCATGTTTTTTTACCTTAATCAAGCTTCAAAAAAATTTAATGAACCACATATCCAAGGAGCGCGAGGAGGATACAATGGTTGACGTAGAAGATATAATGGTCTAGGATGTGGTCATGGTTGAGATAGAGGAATATTCTATTGTTTTACATGTTGGCAATAGGGACACACAACACTTAGTTTTCCTCTCAATGACAAGAAAAACTTACATTTTTGTAATATGTGTGGTTTTGGTGATCACTCATTGGAAGACTACCCTAAAATTCTTGAAAAAATATTAAATAAAAGAGTTTTCAATTTGTTACAGATTATACCAAAGTAGGAGATTCCTGGCGCAGGAAGCTGATGAAAATAAGGTGGTAGTCTTAAAACTAGACTATTGGTTACTTTATAACCAATAAGATGCGTTATAGCAAATTCTGTACGTGGCTTACCTTACATCGAGTGTCCTACTTTTCCCTTAAATACTTCAGTCCCACGTTGACTTTTCCTTTATAAACAGTGCTTCACTCTACGCAGTTGATCTCCTCTCTCCAGATCTAACAGTCATCACTCACCCCGATCAACAAAACAATCCGTTGATCCTCCACCATTGATCAAAGCGCATTGGATGCAATGGCTCACAACGATATCGGTCGGGGAACTTGCGTGACGCTTAACCACCCTTACAGAGCTGATAAGGAATATAATCCTTACTTTATAAAAGTTCGGGTTTGACTTTGAAGTTAAAGTCCAATCTCTTTATGGCCCGATATCCTTTGGATATCATAGGCCATCAAATCCTACGACTTGCGGGTCTTCAATTAGCACACAGGTTAAATACATGCCTAACCCTCGTCATCTACCAAGACCTAAAAGTTTGACATTGAGATCGATGGCTAGGAGTGAGCTCGGGACTTCAGCCACGATCCAAAAACTCTGTACTCTACTATCCCCACCATTAATACTAATGATCATGATTAACACATAAACACTGAGATTTACAATTTAAAGTGTGAAAACATGGAAAGTACCCGATTAAGTTTCAGAACGCAGATACACAGAGGTAAACGAGAGTTTTCACTAGATTAACCCACAGCTGCCCACTGAATCAATTTCTTCAATATAATAGTAGTTACAAAGTCTTGGCCATCTAAGCTCAATTACAACAATTTATCAGACCTCTGTCTCAATCTCAAAAACCCTATCTATCACTCAACTCTCACCTCTCACTCAAATCTCTATCATCTCAGCTAATCCCTTTCCATTACAATTTCTTCTCCTTTATGAGTCAAATCCTATTCTAACTATACTAACAACTCGATCTCTATTTTATTCAATCTAACAATCAATTATCTATTTTTATGCTCTATTACACACCTATTCTAACAACTTATCCCTTAATCTAAAATAAGACAATTTCCTAACTATTACAATAATGAAGTATAGATCATTTTCGATATATCCAACCATCTCTACCAAAACTGACTTTTGACCACTCAGGTCAGTGAAATTCAACTCCTTTAGCCACAAGATGTGAATAAACCATCACATTGTTGGCTAAGTCTAGATGCTCCTACATCATACTCCTAGGGAAGATAAGAATCGTCCCTCAGACTTTCAGGGTTTACTCCATACTTCTGCAACTCTGTTGTTGTCAACCAATTAGCACCCTCCACTGGCTATCCTTTCCATTTGACTAGATATTGAAAATAAAATTATCCTCTGGTTCTTTTGGATACTCTTTTCTCCAAAACAGCTTCCACCTATTTCTTAATTGTCTTTGGCATCTGTTCTTCCCAATTCAAAGTTTGAACTTCATCTTCTGTAGCTTCCTCCTGTAGCTCTATCTTTGTCTCTTTGTATGGATACAAATCTGTAACACTAAAGATAGGTGATATTCCAATCCCTTATGCCAATTCAATTTCATAAGCATTAGTTGAAAACTTTCTTACAATTCTACATGGTCTTATCTTTTTCATTTTTAGTTTATTGTAAGTCTTAGCAGGAAATCTTTCTTTTCTCAAATACACCATCACTAAATCTCCCACTTGGAATTCTTTCTCTCTTATTTTCATATCTACTCTTTGTTTGTATTTGCCACTTCTTTCCTACAATCTGCCTTTGACATCTTCTTGTAGTCTCTGCATCTACTCTGCAAACTCTTCAGATTTTGCACTTCTTGTCTACTGTTTACCCAAATTTCTAAGCTCATACACACCCCTTGGATTCATCCCAAAAACAATTTGAAATCGACTCATTCCAGTACTTCAGTTTGGAGTTGCATTATAAGCAAACTCAGCTTGAGCTAGTGCTAAATCCCACTGCTTAGGATTTTGATACACTAAACTTCTCAATATGTTTCCCAAGATTTGGTTTACCACTTCAGTACATCCATCTGTTGGAGGATGGTATGCTGAACTAAAACTAAGGTTTGCACCTAGTTTCTTCCAAAGAGTTTTCCAGAAATTCCCTACAAACTTTGTATCTCTATCAGACACAATACTTACAAGAAATCCATGTAATCTTGCAATTTTAAAAAAAAATAGATTAGCAATGTGTGTTGCATCATTAGTCTTCTTACATGCAATGAAATGTGCCATCTTGGAAAATCTATCTACCACAACATAAATGAAATCATTCCCCCTTTGAGTTTTTTAGGTAACCCCAAAACAAAATCAATGCTAACTACATCCCATGGTCGGTATGGTATTGGCAATGGCTGGTACAATCCTATATTCTAGCTTCTTCCTTTAGCATGCTAACATACCTTGCACTCCTCAAGAAATCTCTTAACATCAGTCCACATCTTTGGCCAATAATAAAAAGTATTTACCTGAGTAAAGGTTTTGTCTTGTCCAAAGTGACCAGATAACCCTCCATTATGTTTCTCCTTTATTATGTTTTCCATCATAGAACATTTAGGAATGCACAACTTGTTGCCTTTAAACAATAAACCTCCTTGGATAAGGTAATCTAACCACTGACTTTTGTTATGAACTATTGGATTTTGTACTGCTGTATAAATATCTTTGAAATCTGCATCATCTTTATACATTTCGACCATTTCTTCAAATCCTACAACACCAACTTTTAATTCTTGCACAATGAAATTTACCCTACTTAAAGCATAAACAACTTTGTTCAACTTACCACTTGTGTGCTTTATCACAAAAGTAAAGCTCTGCAAAAATTCTACCCACTTGGCATGTTTCTGGTTCAATTTTGGTTGGTTGTTTATGAACTGTAATGCATGATTGTTAAAATACAATATAAATTCCTTTGGTAGCAAATAATGTCTCCATTTTTTAAGGCTTGTACAATAGCATAAAATTATTTATCATAAGAAGAATACTTCTTCTTAGCTTAATTTAGTTTCTCACTAAAATATGCTATTGGTCTCTATTCCTGACTCAAAACCGCTCCAATTGCAACTCCACTAGCATCTGTTTCAACTTGAAAATATTTTTCAAAATCAGATAAAGCTAAAACCGGTTTCTTTATGATTTTCTTCTTTAGTAACTTAAAATTCCTATTTTCTGCTTCTATCCACTTGAATGGCTAATTAGACTCCTTGATTTTTTCAAGAATTGGTGTAGAAATCTGACTAAAACTTGTGATAAATTTCCTATAAAAACTTGCAAGACCATGAAAACTTCTTACCTCAAATATATTCCTTGGAATAGGCCAGTTCCAAATTGCTTGGACTTTCTCTAGCTCCACTTTCAACCCTTATTTAGAAAATAAAAATCCCAAGTAAATTAATTCTTCTTTCGTGAAATTACATTTCTTCATATTTATCAATAGTTTCTCTTTCTGCAGAGTTCTTAAAACCAATTTAAGATGCTCTAGATGTTCTACTTTACTTTTACTAAAAAATAGAATATGATCAAGATAAAGAATAACAAACTTGCCTGCATATTCCTTCAAGACTTCATTCATCAATCTCATGAATGTGCTAGGTGCATTAGTGAGTCCAAAAGGCATCACTAACCACTCATACAACCCACTGTTTGTTTTAAATGAAGTCTTCCACTCATCTCCTTCTCTAATTCTTATTTGATGATATCCACTCTTCATATATATTTTAGTAAAATACTTTGACCCACTTAAACAATCCATCAAATCATCCATGTGTGGTAAAGGAAATCTATACCTAATAGTGATCTTGTTTATGGCTTTGGAATCTGTACAGATACACCATTCACCTCCTTTCTTTGGACTGAGTACTATTGGTAGAGCACATGGACTAAGACTCTCTCTGATTAGTCCCTTATCCATTAGTTCTTGCACTTGTATTCCAACTTTTGCATTCTCTTGAGGAGTTAATCTGTATGCTACTTTGTTTAGAAAACTTTCTCCTAGTATTAGATCAATATGATGACTAATACTCCTTATTGGTGGCAATGCATTTGGGAACTCATCCACAATAACATCAGCAAAATCATTCAACAGAGTTTTAAATTCTTTAGGTAAATCATCTAAGTTTGTGGAAGTTAAAATTACCTTAGGTCTCCCTATGACAACAAAATTCATTTCTTCACCTTTTCCAACCTCTTGCAATAGCTCCTTTCCACTCATAAACATAGCACTATTTCTAGGTGCTCTTTTGTCAACTTCATCCTTCAATGGTAGCAGTGTATGCTGATTTCCATCGTCCATAGTATAAATATTTTTACTCCCATCATGAATATCTTTCCGATCAAACTGCAAAGTGTTGGCATTATGACATAGGTTTTGGCCTTATGACATAGGTGTTGTCCTTGATGGCAACTCACTCAAATGGAAAATCATAGTTCAGGCTCACAAAATGAAGGAAAAAGAGGTATACGCAGGTTTACCTTGAAAAAGCCGTGTATACACACGGGTTAGCAGTCCAAAAGGCACGTATGCGTATACACGCACTTTTACGCAAGGAAAAGCACGCACATGTTGGAAAACTTGTTTTTGGTCCATGGTATTTGGTCCCTGGTATTTTGACCCATGGTATTGATCCAAGGTATCTTGACCGAAGTGTTGACCCCAGGTATTTGGTCCAAGGTATTATTTCTAAGTGGTTTTGGACCATGGTATTGAGTAAGGCCTAAGACTATAAAAGGAGGAGGAGATCATTAGGCAAAGGCACTCAAGTATTGAATATCTAATGAAGAGAAAGATCTAGAATACTGGCGATTGGGTTATGGTGCATAGCTGGATCTGAATCAAGGAGGAACCTAAGCGCTTGAACAAGGATAAGTTCTGTTGATGGGTCAAGATCTTAAGGCTTGAAGAGAAGTATCTTTATGTGGTTTTTATCTTTTATAATTGGCGCATGTCTTAATCTGTAAATCTAATGATCTAGGTATAACTGATGTCTCAATAGCTGTAAAGAGTAAATCATCTTTTACAAATCTGTACGCAGGTTCAGTATAACAAAGGCATGTATACACGCTGGTTCAACAATTCAAAACAGCGTATACACAGGTTTACCTTCATATAACAGTGTATGCATGTAGGGTCAACATAGTGAAGTAGCATATGTCTCATAAAATATGTTTTAGCTACTTCTGTTGCAGTGTTTTGGGTTCTGGTTTGGGTTCTGGTACTGCTATTGTATTCTAGTTATTGCATTCAGTGAAGTAATTGTTTGATTTTGTTTTGGTTAGTACAAGGGAGATTGATTGATGCAGATATATTTGATGTTTTATTGATGCTAGTGATGGATCCATTCTGAAAGTTTATGAAACGTGGTCCCTGGAAGAAAAGATAAGGTTGTAGCCTTCTGTTGGTCAGCACCTACATACTAGTACATTAGCTTGTACAAGAGCTAAGGGGGTTGTAGCTCCCTTCCAGGAGAAGCTAGAGAATGAGAGAAGGTTGTAGCCTTCTGTAGGTAGAAGCCTGTGTACTGGTATAAGATTGCACCAGTACAGAAATATTGTAAAAAGAGGTTTCTTATTAAAAGAAGATAGAGACGAATTGCAGCAAGTGGTTTTCACCCACATCAGGTTTCCACCTTATATCTTGTGTTCTTGTGTGTGATTGTCTGCTCTGTTTTTACTGTACCTGTTACTACTTATATGGTTCTGATACACAGCTTAAAGATCAACTGACTAAATAATAAGTTTACAAGGTATACGCTAGTTTCTCTATACACAGTTGCGTATATACGCAAGTTGCATTAACAGAAGTAGCGTATATAAATCTGTTTATGGAAATGAAATATTGTTAAGTTGCTAATACTGATTCACCCCCCCCTCTCAGTATTATTTCCAACACCAAGGTCTTCCCAACAATACATGGTATACATCCATTGTCATTACATCACACAATATCACATCTTTATAAGTACCAATCTATATCTCTACCTTGCATTATTCTATCGCAATAATCTGATGTCCTTTTTGCAACCATGACACTTTGTTAGGAGTAGGGTTTATTGTCTTCACTAATCCTAGCTTGTCCACCATCTCTGTAGAAACAAGGTTATCAGTGCTTCCACTATCAATTATCAATTTACAACATTTACCTTTGTATTTGCATGTAGTTCTGAATAAACTCTTCCTCTGAGCTGGTTCTCCAGTCTCTTTCTCTTCCTTAAGCAATGCCCTTTTCAAAAACAAGGATTCTCCTACTTCAGAGGATTCTTCCTTTTCTATAATTTGAGGTGTTTCTTGCTTTGCCTCAGCCACATTCACATTCCTCTGACTCATTGTTCTATTATGAGGATAGTCCCACAATCCATGTCCCCATTCTCCACATGTGTAACACTGAATATCTCTTCCTCGACCTCTTCCTCTGGGTGAAAATATTCCTCTATTAAAATCTCCCCTCTCTGGTGGTCTGCTACTTGAACATCTTGCTTCATTCTGATGTTGCTGAAACGTTGGTCTGGTGGTTCCTCTACCTCTTACTGAACTTTTCCCTCTATTCCTCTTATTTTGTTTTCTCAACGACTTCTCTTCTGCCTTCAAACCTACTTGATAGGAATTTTCAATGGTCTTCAGACTCAACAAGTTGATCTCATCCTGTATGTCATATCTTAAGCCAATGATATATATGGCTACCTTCTCCATGTCATCCTCTGCATGTCCTGGTCTAATACTTAATCTATAAAACTCTTCTATATATTCTTGAACAAACATTTCTTTTTGCCTTAAATCCTGTAGCTATTTGAAAAGATTTAACTAATAATATTTTGGCATAAATTTAGCTTTCATTTTACTCACCATTTTGTCCCATTACTTGATCTTGGACTTGCCTTTTCTTGTTCTAGATTTTTGTAGCTCATCCCACCAAATAGTTACATAACCCTTCAATTTGGCAACTACAAATTTCACCTTCTTTTTGTCATCAACCTCTTCATAGTCAAAAAATTTGTCTAATGAACTGATCCAATCCATTAGCTCTTCTGTATCGAGACTCCCTTCATACGCAGGAGTCTGTAATTTTTGTAGAACTCGACCAATCTAACAATGTGATTAAGCTGAAAGGCTAATTTTACATATGGATCAGAAAGTATTAGATCTAACATTAAACTATACTTATATATATAATATATATATATATATGATATATATATATACAATATATTATATAATATATATATATATATATATATATATATATATATAATATATATTATATATATATAAATATATATATATATATATATTATATATATATATATTAGAATATATAGTCTATATCTATTATATATATATATATATATATAGATATGGGCCCGAATATCAGATAACTTTGACATAGTTGATATATTAGTTGTGATTGTTTTGAAAGGTTGTAGGATCTTTTTAAGGTTAATTTTTGAACAAAATCATCACTAAAGTTTGGTGGCAAAAAATGTCACATAACATTCCTTAAGTAGGCCAAGGATACGTGAGGTCGGCATATGGGGATTTTGAGGATCGAAGATGTTATTTACCTTGTAGAAATTACAAGGGCTTGAGGCCAAGGAGTATTCTAATAAAAGTAGCTAAAAGTCATTATAGAGACTATCTACACGCTGAAGGCAGACATGAATATCATCCATTAGTAAGTTATTCATTATATCTCTTCGTATTGTAGATTGTTTTTGTAAATGTTTATATGTATATTGTGTTTTAGATTGTATGTCTTTGTATTGTAATTTGTATTGACTTTCTATATTAAATGTATTATATATTCTTTTGGGAGGTGTTTGACCCATGTCACTTGATGTTGAGAAATATTATTTGATTATTTTCGTTAGGGTTGATTAAGGGGTTAGGTTGAGTTAGGCATTAATTACTTTGTGGGCTTAGGGCTAAGAGGTTATTGTTTAAAGTTTTAGGTGTTAGGGGCTTAAGGGCTTAGGGGAATGTGGTTAAGGTGTTATGAGGTTAATTCATGTTTAGGGAGTTAATTAGGACCTAGAGGAATTATAAGTTAATCATGGGTTTTTATGGAGCATTATTAATAAGTTTTTAAAGTATATTATGCACATAATTTAAAATATGGACATGGTGAATACATTTTTATAGGAAGGAAGAAAAAAATTATGTTGGGTCCCTATAATACTAGTGATTACCCCATTACTATTGTAGTTATACCCCTTATTAATATTGTTGTGCCCCTATTTCCCCCATACTGTTATTACTGTGCCCCATAGAATCCCTCTATTGTTATTTTTG
>APFE031444509.1:5482-16299 GCA_000404065.3 Pinus taeda
TTAGTTTATTGTTTTTCTATGAAAATTGAATATTGTTATTTTTTCTATGAAAAACAAATATTAATTTTTTTCCTATAGAAAATGATATTTTAATTTTTTTTTGTAAAGGTACAAATATTGTTTTTTTGGTAAGGGAAAAAAGAGATTAAATATATATGTAACGGGAAAAAAGAGATGATATATGTGTGTGTGTGTGTGTGCGCGCATGTGTGGGGGGAGGAGGGTGGGCTTTTTTTTAGGGGGGAGGAGCCTTATTTTATTGTTTTTCTATGAAAATGAATATTATTTGTTTGTTATGGAAATTAAATACTAATTTTTTTCTGTGGAAAAAATTATTTTGAATGTTTTTTTTCCCTAAGGAAGAAGATATATAAAAATTTACTTTAGATTAAATCATGAAGAACTATAAAAAATTTATGTTTTGAGATATTTGAACTTGTCTTGAATCATTTGTAGTATTAGAAGCTTGAACTCACTTCCTTTGTTTTAGAATTAGATTTTAGATTTCTAAATTTTTGATCATGGGAAACCAAAAGAGTTGTAAACGAAAGTACAACAACATTAGAACTGATTTAAAGAAAAAAATGAGAAACTAAAAGCAAAGAGGAGACCACTAAGAGAAAATAGAGAAGATGAAAGAAATGTAGAGATATCAAATAGAGATCCTAAAGGAAATGTGGAGGTACTAAATAGAGAGCTTGAAGAAGATGTGGGAGTACAAAATAGAAAGCTTGAAGGAGATGTGGAGGTACAAATAGAGAGTTTGAAAGAGATGTGGATTTACATGGAAATGATGATGAAATGAGAGGATGTCGAGGAACTTGTCAACGAGAATATAGATAGTACTGGTGAGTCAATTAATGTTTTAAATTTTGAATAGATTGTAATATTTAGATTAAATTATATTTCGAAGTCATCATTGTAATCTATTTTAATAATGTTCGATGTACATGTGTCAAGCACAAAATACAAATTTATATTTCTTTTACGTAGGGACAACATCCAACCCACAAGAAGATCCTACCACATCTAGAAGAACACAAAAAATAATTAGAAGATACAAGAACATGGTATTTGATGATAATTTTCTAGAGAATATGGATCCAACTAAAATAGAAGAAATTGGGACATCAATGCATGAATGAACAGTTCGAAATAAAGTAAATGAGGTGATCAAAATGTTTTTTAAAGGTGAATCTATCATAACACAAGCTCAAATGTTACATAAACTTTTCAAACACAAATCTCCAGGAGATGCAATTCAATTACTGGGCATTATAGATTCCAAAGAGGTGCAGGTAAATTAGTTGGTATCAAAAGATATGACATTAGCCCTTGGCACACTTGCAAAAAATAAATCTTGAGATGGAAAAAATTCTCGTAGGGAATTGTTAACAAATATTTCCGGAAATGGAACTTCATCACATCGGTTGATGTTAGTGGCAACAAGAATATACAAAATGTCAAGAAAAGGTCTATGGAGGCATAAAAAATTTAGGATTCAGGTAAATGAGAATGACAAGCTTTCATGTTTGAAAAATATTTTTAGGCAATCTTATCAATATAGACTTGTAGACAATGTGATATATAGGTGAAAGAGTTTTGAAATTTTAATCCCATGTGTTACCAAATGAAAAGGACGTTGTGCGACATCGTATATCTAGAGGGCATTATGAAAATCATGCCAAAGAAATAACAGAGGTTAGACAAGTGGAGTTATTTCAGAATTTTATGGAGAGTAACATTGATGTGAATATTTCCCTTAGGACATTTGTGAAGCTTAAACCATGGTATGTTAGGCCTGCAACTGTTGGTGACACATGTTGTCGATACCTTGTAGAATTCCAATATAATATGAGGAATTTCTAAAGTTTGGCATTGAATATTCGTCCAATGATCCCACTCCTTCAAGTGTCTATGAATTTGTATATAAAATATTATGTGGTCGAGAAAATGACCAATTATTTTATAAGAAAGAATGTGTTGGTGGAAGAAAATGCAAAGAATGTTCTCATTTGACACTCTTTGATGCTAAGTATCCCATTGATCTAAATGATTCACAATTGTCAATTGTCACTATGAAGTGGAGAAGATATGAATATATTACGTACATTGTCATTGTAGATTCAACGTTAACATCAAGAAAGATTAATTTAACCGAAGACAACATTTATGGATAAAATATATAGATATAATAAGCACTATCATATAGCAAAATGGTAGTACTTACAGTTCGAACATGATGTGTTCCCAAAGGGAACAATATTATCGGTTCTTGATTTTGTTGAGAATTACACGTTCACTCCAAAAATGGAAATACAAAGTGAATATTATAATTCACACCATGTCTCTATACTTGTGCAAATTTTGTATAGGCATGCAGAGCTTGGTATTAATGGTTTTGGTAGTAATGAAAATAATCATGAAGTGATTAAAGAGTACTATTTTTCTTCCTCAGTGGTGATCATAGACATTGTCATCACTCAATGCATTATGAGTTTTTAGTTGATTAAAGTTTCAAAAGAGCAGTGAAGTTTGAAGCCATCTTCTAGGCCACAAAAGCACTCAAAGCCTGATTGGACTGTCTCCATTGCATAGTGCTCAGAACGAGCTTTCCAATGGTATATGGAAGACTGAAAATAGACTCATGGATTAGAAGTTAGAGCAGATTGAAGATACCCCTTTCAAAGCGAGAAAAAAAAGAAAAATGGCTAAGGGTCAAGCTCATCACAAATCACAGATCGAGGCTTACCGAAGCAGCTACAAAGAGGAAGACACCTGAAGTTGTGATCGGTTGATCATTGATATCACAAATCGCATATTGACAGGTTTGGTCTATCGACGTATCGGGCATACCGAAGGCTTATGGCACATAGCGCATTGGCGGTTCACGGCATGGAGCGCTGATATCACATACAATGATGATAAGCGCAAAGGTGTGGCACACAAGCACTTTTCCATGCAAATCATCGAACACCGATATCACGAAAAATCGTCGAAAATTGAGCTTTAGTGTTAAAGCGCTGGGAGGGGCCGATTGTATTTAACAAAGGAATTCAAGGAAAAACCAGAGATAGGCAGGCCTTTTCTCTCTCCTCTAGGGGACCACGTAGCAGAGCACCATTGGTCCAAATGAATCCATGTGGCTGCTGATGTTAGCATGACGTGGGAGCATGGAGGACACATGGCATGCAAATTCGTCATTTTCATGCGTTCTATGGGGGCATTTCCAAGTGAAACATGTAACCTCTCACAGGGTTAAATGTGGAAGTGATGAGATTGCACGTCCCAAATCGGCAATCGATGATCGAACAAAGCAAAGGTTCCTCTTCCACCGAAGTTCCTCTCAGCTTGTGATTGTGATATGGGAGAACCCCCTAGACACGATATTTTATACAACAAAGTTAAAAAGCTGTCGGGTCTGCCCCTTTCAAAGGCCACATGCTCATTCAAAACCCCCATCTCTAGACGACCCAAATTAACTCCACCCAGATCAACGGTTCCCAGACCTTTTCGGCCCCCCCCCCGCCATGTTTCCATTTATCAGCGAGGGGAGAGGGTCTAAAAAGTGGTTTCCCCGCCAAGCCCCTCCACTACGTGTCCCTGTCATATCATTTCGCAACCCCCCCTTCACTTACCACTAACCGCTCATGCCCCCCTTCGAAAACCACTCGTCCTCAACTATCTCTCTCGTATGGCGTTGTGATACCTTGGGTGGGCTCAACCCTGCAAGTCAGTGATCGGAAGGGTCCAGAGGAAATATCAATGGCAAACATTAGAAATTGTCGAAGTGCAGGATTTCATGTATTAACGGAAAAAGGCCCTCAGGTAGGCTTTTAAAGGTTCTAGCGCCTTCAGGCTAAGAACCTGGTTCAAGACCCCAGTCATATGAAAATATTATAGAAAGGGGCCGAAGAAAAGGGGCCTAAAGGGGATCGTGACTCACATGTTTCACAATGTTTTAGTGATAGGGGCTAGCACTGGAATGTTCCCCATATTACACCATAAGCACATCACTAGGCATATCAGGGCACCGATAGTGCAATGCAGGACTTTAAAGGCGTGATGGGTCGCCAGCTGTGGCTTTTAAGAAAATATGTGGTGCATTCAAACCTGACATGGGATGATCCAGAAAGGCCCATTGTGACACAAAACCAGGGTTGGCACTGACAGGAGTGAAAAAGGACTTAGTAACTCAGGAGGATTTCATTATCCGGCATGGTCTCTCATACAGAGGGGAAATGAGGTACCACCTAGGGTTTTGCTGCTTCAGTACCACATCATGAAATCGATAGCGCCCATTCCCAACTTTAAAGAGTGAATGGTTCAAGCAGTAAAGGAAGAAGCGATGAGAGTTAACTAAGCAACACAGGAGGCCATATAAAGAGCAAACAACAACCTGAAGCAAAGGCGATCACAGGGATGGGCACTGAGATATTTCATTTACATTTATGTCTGATTGTTTACTTATTTGTTGTCTTGTAAAGTATGTGCCTCCCTTTAATGTGGCAATAAATTCTGTAATGTTTTTGGGTCACAGAGCCATTCCTGGCCAAGACAGCTAGGCATCCTGACAGTTGAGTCTCGACCAAAGATCTTTCTATGTAATGAGTGTTCAATGCTCCTCCTAGATAAATAGGAGGAAGCAACACTTCACAAAGGTTCATGAAATTCTAAAGAAAACACTACATGTTATTTTCAGACTGTATGGATTTATAATACATATCTTTCAGAATATAAAGAAAATGGTGGTGATTCCCCCTTCAAGAATTATGGTATGTTATCCCTCTGCTAAAACCCATTTATGTTCATGCTTCTTCTCTAAATTCATGCAATCATAGCTGCTAGAAATATTTCAAACTGCCTCACAAATTCATTTGTATTGATATGTCAATGCATGTGCCTATAACTTCATCACAAATTCATTTGTATCGACTTCGTTAATGCATGTGCTTGTATGGGTCATTGAAATTATATCTTTGAAAGTTGCGCTCCATGAATCATATCACTCAACCTCTCGTTTTCCATTATATATACCTGTAACTTAAACAAGTATGGAAATTCTTAATGCCTCAAGCTTTATGTGTTAAGTGTAGAATTCTTGAAGTTTTAAGCTCTATGTGATGAGTTTCTCCTTCTCCTTATCCTCTCTCATTTTCTATACAAAATCTTATTAAAATGTGAGTCCTTGAACTACTCAACCTCCACTATTTTGTGCATATATTTCTGTGAAATGTAATGCAAAGAAGAACCAGAAATTCATGTCTTACTCCTTTAGATGAATGAATCAACCCATTCTCTTTTATATATACAATAGAATATATGCGAGGCCTCCATTTTACTGAGAATCATTTGAGACACTCAAAATCTAGATGTGCCCAAGCACTATCTTGTAAGCAATCCAAGGTTGTCTCGAGGAGCTACAACATCTTCTGGCGCCATTGTCGGGGAACGTATTTAAGCATTTTCCCCTTGGGATACGAAAAATTGAGCACTCTTTGTGTAGGTGAAAAAAGACGTTCGTATTGCATCTACAACACCTTGGCGACTCCACACACCCTATAATCATTTATCATCCTGGCTTTTAAGAAGCCTCACACTCGCTCAGATACCTCTCAACAGAAAGCCCCATTTGTATATGACCTAGGGAAAATAATTTTTAGGAAGGTCTGGAAGGAGAAAACTCCTACTTCCTGCACTACCGTCTCATTAGTCTTTGAAGCGTCCTCATCCAGCCCTCAACCCATTCTTACTCACTACTCAGGAATTACTCCTAAAGCCCTTACATACCTTGCTTCCAGTCTAGCCACTCCTACCACTATGTTTTTTGGCCCAAGTTCCTCAGGTAAGTCTCAATCCCCCTCCATTAATCCAAATGGCTCTTTCGGGTTTTTTTCTAAATAAATATGCCCCTCTTAATTTACCTCGGCCCCTAAGTGCTATGCCCCAAGACTACCTAAAGCTTCTGCCTAGGTTCAATGGGGAGGATGATAACGCTGCACATAGACATATTGAAACCTTCTGTGCCTTCGCTAAGAATATAAACGTGGAATAGTTGGATGTGGTTATGAGACTTTTTTTACAATCCCTAGATGGAGAATCCATAAAATGGTTCAAGGCCCTACCCAATGCCTTTATCACTACCTAGGAGGAACTTGAAAACTCTTTCACACAAAAATGGGGTGAAAAGAGAAATCATGAGTACTTCCTCACATAGTTGATCACCATAAAGAAGAAGCCAAAAGAGAATATCTAAAAATTTATAAAAAGGTTCAACAAGCAGTACAATAACCTGCCAGCTGAGATAAAACCTCCTCCAGTCGCTGCTTGAGTAGCTTTTTTGGGAGTTTTTGAATCTAACTTTGGCTTTACTCTGAGGGAAAGGGAGTCTCTCACTCTATATCAACTCCAAATCAATGCACTTGAGGTGGAAGCAAATTTTACCTCAATAGGGAAGCCAAGAGGAAAGTAGGAACCTACTAAGAATAAAAGAGGGAAAGAAGAGGCATCCTCCTCTGGTCGAGATAGAGAATCACTAGACCCGAAGTGGGATGAACTAGACAAACTCATCATGAGTTTATCAAGAAAGGTTGGAAATCTTGAACTTGAGAAAAAGAATCTCTCCAAACAGAACACTCAAGTCAACGACGAGGGTTATAACCCACAATATAGAAGGCTTTTGTTGCAAATACTTCCAAGGGAGCGAAAGGAACAACTCGACCAGATCCCTCATCCTCTATATTTAGAAGATGATCCCGATGAACAATCGTCGGATACACACGAGATGTAGGGAAACTTGTATTTTGATTTCTCCAAAGAATAACATGAGAATATGGCTCACTAGGAGACCATCCATGATAGAGAAGCAACAACATATGAGGAAGATAGATTATTTTTGTAAACAGTTTGCAGATTTCATGCAAGCACAATCACGATATAAGTATGATCTATGATATTCAAAGAAGAGGTCAAGAGAACCATAACAACAAGAGGGAACTGCTCCCCAAGTCATTCCTCTAGTACCAGACAAGGGGAAAGGTAAAGCTAAATCCTGACACTTACAAGATGAAAGTCTCCTCTAATAAAGAAAGCAATAGTTCAGAGGGACATGCAAAAAAGGAGGCATCGGTTCTGCGAAACACTGCCAGTGGTAAAGAAGGAGAAGCAGAGCCAGGAGGTATAGAAAAGGCCCAACCTACATTCAATATTCAGAAGGAGCTTGAAAAGGTGAATATTATTGTTCCTTTAATTGAGCTTCTAAAGAAGCATACTTATAAATCTTAGGTCTCTTAATTCATGCATCCATCCACCTCAACCCCAATCCATGATAGTTTAAACCTTTAAGAGGAGAGGCCAATTGTTGTTTTGGGCTGCATGTGGAAGAACTTGATCCTTCTACTGCACCTTTATACGTGACCTGGTAATCCATGATCTCTTGCTACATAATTGCATGTTGGATTCTGAAGCCTCACACAACCTCATGCCCCTAACAGTGATGGAACAACTGGGCTTGCAGATCTCCAGGCCCTACAAGGACCTATACTCCTTTGACTCTAAGAGGGTAAAATGCTTGGGAATGATAAAGGATCTGGTGGTAAACCTGACTCAGATCCCTGTGAAGAGCATGATAATGGACATAGTAGTGGTAGATATTCCCCCTCGGTTCGACATGCTCTTATCTAGATCTTGGGGTTCGAAAGTGGGGGGCTCTATCAAGTTAGATTTGACTTATGCTACTATTCCAAATTTTGGAGGCGAGTAAAGGAGGTTGTATAGAGAATCCAAGTTTGTGAAAATTGTGACCCCAGCTAAAAGGCTCAGAAAATTCCCCAATGCATGGGAAAGAAAGTGACCTTTCCTGTCTATTCCTAGAAGAAGATTATACCTTCTTAGAGGAAACATCAGTACACCTAACAAGGCAGTTAGATCACTAGCGCACAAATGAAAATGAAGTATGGAAACTGTACTTCAATGGAGCAAACTCAAAAGAGGGAAATGGAGTTGGAATATTGTTGGTATCTCTAGAGGGCAGCCTGATACCCCTCTCATTCAAGCTAGAATTTGAGGCGACCAACAATGTCGCAGAGTACGAAGCATTGCTCCTTGGGTTACAAATGATAAAAAATATGAATATTGAATTCCTTATGGTCTATGGAGACTCTGACCTAGTCGTAAGGCAGATATGAAATCAATGCCAAGCCAAACACCCCAGACTGAGGGCTTCCTGGAATGAAGCGTGGGATCTAATTGATAATTTCGTCTTGGCCTTTATTATCCAATTTCTTCCTAAGGAAGTGAATATAATGGATGACTCCCTTTCTATAGCTGCAAGTAGTTTCAGGACCCCTCAAAATCTGCTCCTCAGGTAGGAGGTAGAAGTCAGATACAAACCCTCAATACCTGATAATGTCAAGCACTGGTAGGTATTCGAGGATGATGAGCAGGTGAAAATATTCATAGAAGTCATTGGAGAGTTTGCCCACTCCACCATCGATCAAGAAGAAGAAGAAGAAAATCAAGAAGCCACTTCGTGGAAAGACACAAAGGCTGGGTGCAAAATTTTGCAACTAAAAAGGAATACCATCCCTTGCGGACTAGTCCCACTGGAAAGGGTTTTTAATAAGGACAATATAGTTTCCAAACCATTGGCCCTGGAGATAGACGATCAAGTATAAGACTGAAAAATCAGCTCAGAGGAGGAACCCTAGATGATCAGGCTATCAAAAGGAATCCCCTTGCAATACAGACAAAGGTATTTAAATATACTCAAAATTCACAAGTATGTATTTGCTTGGTCTTATGAGGATTTGAAAGAATTTGATACTAACATCATTCAGCATAAGATTCCTTTGAAGAGTGGAATAAAGCCATGCAAACAAAAACTAAGGAAGATAAATCCACTCTTACTCCCCTCCATTGAAAAAGAGGTGAGAAAACTACTACAGGCAAATATCATAATGCCTTTAAGGTACTCTGAATGGGTGGCCAACCTTGTCCCTGTTTGAAAAAGGAGCAGAGAAATAAGGCTATGTGTAGATTTTCAGAATCTAAATAGGGCATCGCTAAAAGACAACTACTCGTTGCCTAAGAGGGATCATATATATCAGAAGGTGGTTGGCTTAGCCATAATGTCCATGATGGATGGGTTTTCTAGCTACAACTAGGTGGCAGTCCACCCCAATGACCAAAAGAAAATGGTTGTCACCACCCCGTAGGAAACATTCATGTATGCTCACATGCCCTTTGGTCTTATTAATGCAGGGGCCATATTTCAAAGAGCCATGGACATAACTTTCGTAGGGGAGCAAGACAAATTTGTGGTGTTTTATTTAGATGATATCACAATATTTTCTAAGATTGATGAAGATCACATCCTCCACTTAAAGCTCGCATTTGATAAATGTAGGAGGTATGGTCTTTCTCTAAATCTTAAGAAATCTCAGTTCACCCTGAGTGAGGGGAAGCTACTAGGACACATAGTAGCGTAAGAGGGTGTGAAGATTGATCCTAAACGAGTCGAAGCCATCATCCATATTCCTCTACCCAGGAATAAGAAAAAGGTTCAAGCCTTTGTGGGGAGAATAAATTTCTTGAGGGGGTTCATACCCAACTACGTATAAATTGTCAAGGGTATTATAGACATGCTTAAGAAAGAAAATAAAGTCAAGTGGAGCCCTACCCCCTGAGATTATTTCATTATAATTAAAGAAGCTTTGGCTGAAGCCCTGGTACTAGTAAGCTCCAAATATTCAGTGCCTTTCTACTTATTTTCTTTCACCTCTCCACATTCTATTTCTGCAGTGCTGCTATAGAAAAATAAAGATGGTTATGAACAGCCCATCGCCTTCTTCAGCCAAGTCCTAAGGGATGATGAGCTGAAATATAACATATTGGAGAAACGAGCCTATGCACTAGTCAAGGCTTTCAAGGCATTTCATATGTATGTGCTGCAGTTGGAAATCACAACGTTCATCCCAATGACAACATTCAAGGACATCCTGGTGCAAGGAGACAACGAAGGAAAAATGGGTAGGTGGATAACTAAGATACAAGAATATGAGCTAGAAATAAAGCCTACCAAGCTCATAAAAGGCCAGGGGATGGCCAAGGTTTTATTTGAATCTAATTGCCAATCTTTAGGGATAAACCTGATCATGGAGGAAGACAGACTAGAGGATCATCAGAGCGGGATTAAAACATCTATATAGAAAATCTATGCCAAATATGAGGGCTCGCCCTGGTATAAGAACATCGCTCATTATATACTATTCCTAAGGTACCCCACTGGGGCTAGATAAATCCAAATACCGAACTCTGAGATTGCAAGCACAAAAATATATCATATCCAATGGCCTACTCTACTGGAAGGACTCGGTGGGGGTATTGCTGTTATGTTTGGTGGAGGGTCAAACCCATAAGGTGATTGAGGATTTTCATGGAGGAGTTTGTGGAGGACACTACAACTGGAAGACCACAACACAATAAAATCCTTAAGGCATGATTCTACTGGCCTACACTGTTTGGGAATGTTCATTCCCATGTCAGAAGTGCCAAGTGTTTGTTGAGAGGCAAAAGAGTTCTCCTCTCCCCTTGATTCCTGTACATGTGGAAGAATGTTGGAAATAATACTGAGAGGGGGGGGGGGGGGGGATCAAATAAGATACTTTTCATTTTTCATACTCTTATTCATATACGCAGCTTCAGTTCAATATATCTGCATATATACGCGACTGTGTTAAATGCAAATAGCGTACATGCAATAATCTTATGATTCAGTTAGCTTATCTTCAGTAAATGCATCAGAACATTATTAACCA
>APFE031444511.1:3201-51883 GCA_000404065.3 Pinus taeda
ATTGTAGTTGTATCCCTTATTAATATTGTTGAGCCCCTATTGTCCCCATATTTTTATTACTGTGCCCCATAGAATCTCTCTATTGTTATTTTTGTGGATTTATATTATTATTGTTAGGTCGGCTGGGTTATATTGGACTCCATAGACTCCTATATATAGAAAGGAGGTTTTTTTATTTGAATCATCCAAGAATTGTTCATTTGTGTAAAGTAAAGGAGGTTTCCCCCTCGAAGAGGCTGAATTGTAGGGCGTTGATCTCTCTTTTCTATCTTTTTGTGAGCTAGTTTCATAACAAATGTTGTACTTTCCTTTTTGTCTTATTAATAAAACAATTGATTTTTTGTTTCCTATATTGATTGCATATGTTAGTTGGTAGCTTAAGACTCCTTAGCCTCTTAACTAGATTGAATATTTTGTATGCTATCATATGTGTTTTGGTTTCTTGTCTCATTGTTTCAGGTATTTGTTTGACATTAAGGAGCTGATCGCTAGATAAAAGGCATAAGGACTTAATCAAACAAGGATTAGCGATACAAGAGGTAGGATATTATCCTTTCTCGATCTAAGGAAACTTATATTAGATTGTCTTGTTTGTGGCTAGACCCTCTCCCATGGGTTAGAGGGATTGTCTTTGTTTGTAGAGAGAATCTTCCTATTCCATAAATTGGTGACTCTGTTGGGGATCCATCCCTCTCTTTGGATTGTTTCTCATTTCATGATTTGTGACAACTTTTCTTGTTTCACACTTTCTCTTTGGTAATATGTACTTCAAGTCATCTACTGCTTGGTTTCTTGAATTTAGAGTGATAGGTCTAGTTCTTGTTTACGAAATTTTTTATTTTTTCTTTGAATCCCTCGATCAACGCTATTTATTTTCTAACAATCGCGTCGACCTGTGTGAGTTCCTTTTGAACAGTCATGCCATAACCCCTTCTGGTGCTTGTTTCTAGTTAGACAGTCACGTCGATGCCTGTAGGTTAAAATCAGGGCTTCTCCTAAATCATTTCTAGTGTGTCTTGTCCTCATAAATTTTGTTTCCTAGCTTGTTTTCCTATATTCTCCCTAGCTAGGATGCTTTGTTTGCTTGATTGGTTTGAGATTGCCTTACTTGATTTTTTTGAGCTTTTGGATGGTTTGTGTCCCTAGGGCATCTAGGTAATTGTCCATTCATTTTTTTTGTTATCTACTCATCGAGTCAAGTTATTGGTTGGCTACTTCATGCATTTCTTTTTTTGGTCCTTGGATTTATCTTTCTTTGGTTTCAATTGAACAAGTGAAAAAGTTTTGTTTACTCTTCTCTTGTTGAACATCTCTTTTCTGAGCATAGATCACATTGCTTGGTTTGTTTCGGTTGAATATTTGCTTTTGGTTTGAAAGGAGTTCTTTTTATCATGATTTGCATTTGATTGATGTTTAGTTGTTTGAATTTTTTTCATTTAAATGTGTATGTGAAAGATTCATTTTAGCATTCCATTGAGGAAAACACATCATTCTAGTTTGATTAATTGATATGTTGCATTGATTAACATCATTAAAATATAAGATTGCATCGTCGTGAGAATGTGAAATGAAATGAACTTCTCTTACTATTAAAATGATTAGTTGAAGTGTATCTGATAGGAAGAGTAGGAAGTGGAAAGACTTTTTATTATTTTGTTTTGAAAAGTGAACTAGTGAAGAGTCATCTTGGTTTCGATTACTTGTTTGTTGCATTGATGTTTTCTCTTCTCTCAATTAGTGTAAGCATTCATCAAATTGAAAGGGTTTTGTCTCATATAGCTTCACATAAGATTTTTTCAGGTGACATATAGGGCCTAAAAACCGAGACTTAATTTCAAGATAAAACTTTAAAATATATTCAATTAACCTAAGGCGCATTTGAAACTAAATGCTCACATTTAGAGGTCTAGGCTAGAGACGTGTTGTGACATCTTTAAACCTAGTAGCTATCATTTGCTTCGAAATTAGACAATGCTAGTACAGACTTGTGCTCCCTGTACCATCGTGTATATAAAGGGAGACCCCACTAGGTTTGCAAACTTTTATCCACAGGAAGTCGAGTCTTCCACCTTGTAAATGTGATACACCAAACATAGCATTCAGGGAGATTTCCTACCCATACTTCTCGATTCATCGGGAGGTATTATGCAGTTCACAGTTACCTGGTAGTCCTTTTTGCCTAGATCACCCTGAGCAATCATTTTCGTCTTTTTGACCCTTTATACTTAAAATACCATCGAGCACTTATCCTTTCGAGCTCATTCAAACCAAAAGAGACTAGATTCATCTTTGCCTTTTTATCGACTCTTAAAACATGAAAATGCATTCGTCTATTTCAGTGTCTTAAATTTTTTTTGCCCATGATCGCATCACATTATTGATAGTCTTTTTCTGGACCACATCATGAGTATATCCCTTAATATATATTTTAAATCCTTGAAATTAATTTTCTCTTTTGTTTGAGATAAAGTCATCGTGGTTGAACCATCAGGTTTGGCTCATTCCTCTTCCTCTCCTTCATTTGGAAGGTCATCTGGAGAATCTTTCCCTGAACTTTCGCGGTCTCTTGAGGATCAAGGTGTTGAACTTGGAATTGCCTTGAGTATTCAACCTTTATCTTCTCCTCTACCACTGTCAGATACTGAGTCACCTTATGGATTTATCTTGGAGTCCCCCGATAATCCTATCCAGAATCTTGAGAGTCCGCATACTTTTGATAGTCCACAGGGACTGGTTACAAACCATTTTGTGGTATCTCCACAACATCCTTATAGTTCGTACGACCAACCTGGTGTTCCGCTGGATTTGTCTCCTTGTTCATCTTCGGCTTGTCATCGGTTGTTTTCTATGGATTCAGAAGGCAAAATTCCAATCTCCTCTTCAAGTCAGTTCGAAGTTTCTGCTACTCACACTCCTTAGTGGGTGATGAGCATGCGTATGAGTTCCCTCCAGAAGATTTATTTTTTACATGAAGCATCCCATATAGAATTTATCCTGAGTATAGTGAGCCCATATTACCGCATGGTTATACCTCTCTATCTTAGTTGGTTTCGGCACTCCTAATGCCTCATAGATGTATTAGAATCCTATCTGGTCTTCTGACACTATGCCTACCTCACGTTCGTTCATCCAAAACATGACCTCTTGACCGATTGTATGAAATGCAGTCACTTTAGTTCTGGTTCAACCTACCATTCCATCTCCACTTGTTTCATCATTTCAATTGACTCTTCCGGTTCAACTGAAAGTCTCAGTAGGTAAGGTCTCGGTAAGTTCTTCTACCCCTCCAATGAGTGGACAGACTGTGCCATTGCTTGGGGGGAAGACCCGAATATCTCCATGATGTCAGGCAAAACCAATGTGATTGGATCACAAAATTACATGGTTGGCATGAATCAACCTTTTTATAGTGTTATTCCTAACTCTATTTATTTATCCGAGTTAGGCAACGTCCAATACCAACAACCATACATGGTTTAGGTTTCATTCCAAATGGCTTATGTTCCAGATGGTTTACAAGCCTTGGTTACCTTGCCTTACATTGCTCAAGTTGGGCCTTATGTTCAATCTAGCCAATCCACTATGCCTGGTGGATATAGCCAGATTCAATTCAAGAACTATCCAAGAACCGTCCATTTACCCTTGCAGCAGCAAGGGCAGCCTTCACAGATGCAATGGAAATCATTGCAGCAACAAGGACAACTGCTACAACTGCAAGGGAAACCTTTGCAACAGTCGTAACAACCTTTGAAGCCACATAAATAGTTTGTTCAACAATCCTCACAACGTTCGTCCTCACAAGGCCAACCTTTGTGGCAACAAGGACATTCTTTATAGCAACCACAAGGTCATCCTGTGTAGCAGAAATGCCAATCTTTGTAGTAGTCGTAAGGCCAACCTATGTCGCAAGAGAGCCAACATTTGCAGCAACAGGCCATATATGCATATCAGCAAGGTTATCCCATTCAGGGCCAAGGTCAATCGTTGAAAGGTCAATGTCAACCCCTGCAGAAGCAGGTTCAAAATATTTATGTCCAAGGGCAGTAGGTTCAAAATCCTTATGTCTAGGGGTAGCAAGTGCAAAATCCGTACATCCAGGGTTAACAGTTTCAAAATACTTGTGTCTAAGGTCAACAGGCTCAAAAATCTTTTAACCCATATGCATATCAACATCTTATGGTAGGGCAATATCAAAGCTACCCAGGATAGAACCCTCCCTATGAGCAAGGTAACCTACAATGGGGGCAAAATAAGATGCCATATGGACAAAATGCTCCAGAGTGGGGGAAAAATATTTACCAACAAGGATGGGATCCTCAGTCCGGGCCTACTTCGAGGTCCCAAATGTCTTTTAATATGTAATTACCATTCTTGGACACATTGAAACTACTGGATGTGTCAAGGCTCACCAATGATCTTATCCTTCATTCGCCTTATTGGCCTCTAGGTTTCGATGAAAGTTACGAGTGATTGCCAAAAGTTTGAGGGAAAAGAAAAGGAGGATCCACATGCCCACGTGATGACATATCATCTCTGGTGCTCCTCCAATTCATATGTCGATGATTCTATCTGCCTATAGATTTTTCAGAGAACTCTCATAGGAGATGCAACAAAATGGTACATCGAGCTACCTATAGTGACTTCAACACTCTCGCTATGGCTTTCCTAACTCATTTTTAGCTATTGGTTCATTATGAAACTGACATCTACCTTCTTACGTCACCTAAGAAAGACACTGTGACCCATATCTCCGATCACATCCACGAATGGAGACGTCAGTGTCCCCTGATCAAGTTTGAAATTATTGATTAGTTGTTGACAAAATGGTTCACAAAATAATTCGTCAACAAAATTGCTGAGGACATAGATATGGGTGGGTGTGTTACTAAGGAACAAGCCATCACTCATGCCTAGTATTTAGACCTCGTCTATTCACAATCTGGCACATTATATGATATGTTAACCGATTCTCCAAGACCATCATAAGATCTAACAACATTGAAGTCTTCGGCTACATCTCCTATTGATGGAGTGATTGTTTCCATGTATTAGACTCCCAGAAAATGTTCTTCCAAGCAGAATTTAGTCTCGAACACTAGTTCCAATGGTCCCTCTTGAAATTCATCTGGTCTTGGTAAAACCTCTGAGGTTTATGTTGTTCAGTCTACCGCAGTAGACAAAACCTCTAAGGGTAAAAATAAGGGCAAATGCAAGGTCAAAGCTGATGCACCAAAATAGGGCCCTCCAAAGTCTTCTGTTGACGATGCTTCTCAAAGAAATCCGAGGTATCCATGCCTCATCTGTGAGGAGGATCACTACATTAAGGATTGTCCTCGACAATCTGAAGTTAGTCGCTTGTTAAAAGGGACCTCGACTATCTTTAAAGAATCCTTTCCACCCCAGCAAAACCAATTGGTAGACTAGGCTGAGTCTTTCGCTTCCATTGGTTCCCAAGTTTTTATGATGCATACACCTATAAATGTGGCTACCCGATCTAAATATTATCAAACCCCAATGGAAGGGAAAGAGAAATAAAATACCCCTTCCTGTCCTATCCCATCGACCTCCAGTCCTCACCATATAAAGTGACCTAATCCCAATTCGATTGTTCGACCACCCTCTCAGGGTGTGCTATGAAAGTCCTCGTATAATCTGAATGTTTGAGCTACTCAAAACTATAATATTGTTGAAGATTTGGCTCAAACGCCATCAACTATGTCTGCTCTCAAGGTCCTTCAAAGTTGCCCCCCTCAGCGGAAAGCATTACTTTCGGCCATTGGAGGTATTGACCCATCTTATTCCAATCTTATTTTCTTTGATCTGTAAGGCCATGTTCCGTGCTTACCTCATCAGATTGCCTTTCTAATTCAAGTGATCATTAATGAAAAGACAATTCACAAGACCTTCATTGATGAAGGTTCTTCTACCTGCATCATGTCTATGGCTTGTTGGAAGGCAATCAATTTTCCTACCTTGAACCAATCACCTAACACGTTGGAAGTCTTTGATGGACACGATTCTCAACCATTCGGTGTCCTTCCTAATCTTTCCATTACCTTGGAAGGTAGGACAATTAATGTCAAAGTAGAAATTGTTGATGCAAACCTTAACTATAATCTTCTACTCAGGTGGAGTTGGACCCATGTTATGCATGCTATAGTCTCCTCTCTACTCCACGTGCTCCATTTTCCTCATCAAGGGAAAATCGTCATGGTTGACCAATTGTCTTTCTTTGCATCTTCCTCCTCAGATGGTGATGTTCCTTACATGAAGCATACTGGTGCTCCTTATAAGAGTGTGGGGGTTGGAATTTTTAAAGATCCCGCCTTAATGGGTATTTTTCCTCTCCCACCTCCACATGTTGCCTTAATCAACATGATCTTGGTTAAGTTTGATCCTTGGTTCATTCCTCCTCCGGATCAATTTGATGCATGGGGTGATGCCATGCCGTTAAGCCCTACCGAGATTAATTATGTGGGGATTGTTTCGTCTCTGACCTTTGTATCTACTGATCACACTGCTTTGGGTACATCTCTTGATGAGTATTCTAAATTATCCTTGGCTTGGTTCTTCGGATTCGTCTGATCCCTTAATCGAGACGTTTCCTACTAACGAAAGTATCATGGAAATTATGTCTCTTAAGGAAGCACCTTGGAATGATACTCATAATCATTCCTCGTTTCTACTTGGCCAGGAAGTCATGTCTACCTATCTTGAGTAGTTCTCTTCTCATTTCCCAACCCAATTGCTTCAGATTCCGATCATGACCCATGAAGTTTGGTTGGAAGGGAACATGGGTAATATTACCCCAGCAATGCCCATTTACATTTCAGTTTACACTGACATTGTTAAGATATTTCAACTGGGGGCACCTTTTCCTCGTCATGACTTCGGGTTTTTCTTGCCTCCTCGAGTTTCTATCGTTTGTGCATTATCGCAATGGGGTTTCCATCTTATGACTCGTAACCCTCACTCGCCCAGGGAGCATGGGGGCACAACATTTTATGAGTTCTACTCTATTATTTAGATGAGTTGATGCTTATTTGTCATGGCAATGGCAAAACCCCAGTTTTCATTTCTGTTGATTTATTACCCGAGTTCAGCAATGGACTCCATCAAAAAGTATTATGCAAAAGTCAGCGCACATGGTTACTTGTGTACATAAGTGTGTTTTTCATTTTTGCGCAGTTTGGTTTGGTGTGTTTTTCAAGCAGCTTTCCTGCTTATTATGCCTTCACCTGCTTTACAGATGTCTCTGAATCCTTATGTTGGCTTTCATGATAGTGCTTACCATAGTACCCAGAATCTGTCATCCACGACATGGGATATTTATGATCCTCATGGTGATTTGATTGATCTTCAAGGTATTCTTTTGGGTCAAACAACTAATAAAATTGTTGAATATAACACAGTTATCGAACTCTTGTCAGAGGCCATTATTATTGACATTCGAGAAATGGTTGTTAACGTTGATTTGAAACTTATTGTTCTTCATCTCAATGGGAAATAATATATCAAATAACCTCAGATATTGAGAATGTATTTGCATACTCGTCTTTTGGAAAGGAATTTTGATTATATCACATATCATCACATTCCTAGGCATATGAATACATTAATGGATGCATTGGCTAATTATGTTTTAGACAGACATTTATGCAATCTATGAAAAACATTGTAACATGAAATATATATATATATATATATATATATATATAATATATATATATATATATATATATAATGTCTGAGTGTGATACATAAACGTCCAAAAAAATAATATATGTGTTTTGAATACATACGTGGCTCGCAAGCCTCAAAACCATAAATGCTAAACTATCGACTATTCTGCGTGGCAATCATGATAACATGTTACTGCTCGTACTACATGAGTTAGTGATTGTTGGATTTGATCAGAAACTCCCACTATGTGTCTATGATAATGGCGAGGAATGTCCTCGATCCGTGCATACTCTAGGATTCCTCCCGCCAGGCCCTCTAGATTTCGGGCAATCTCTTCTTCGTTGTCCACTCCTTCCCGATAAGGAGCGACCTCAAACTATCAAGCCACGCGTCTAGCTATAGGGGACATTCTTGCTAGTCTTTTCAACCAATATCTTCATTTACGAAATCAAGATGTCACGAATACATATATGCAGAAACAATTAAAAAAATCTAGAAAAAAAAATTGTTTTTCTCACCTCCATCATCAAAATCCTCTCCTTTTGGGAGAGGCATGTTAGGATCATCGTTGAATTCAGTCCTATTGTATGGCTAGTCCTCCACCACAATCAGCGAATGCCTCAAACACACAAATAAGCAGGCTTATATGACATGTGATGGCCCCCTCTAGTTCTCGGCAGTAGATCACTCCGTCAGACCATTCGTGGATCTCGCGGAATTGGAGGATTTACCTCTGCCAGCTATTAGTGGAACAATGGGGTTTCGTTCCAAATATATATATATATATATATATATATATATATAATGTCTGACTGTGATACATAAACATCCAAAAAAATAATATATGTGTTTTGAATACATACGTGGCTCGCAAGCCTCAAAACCATAAATGCTAAACTATCGACTATTCTACGTGGCGATCATGATAACATGTTACTGCTCGTACTACATGAGTCAGTAATTGTCGGATTTGATTAGAAACTCCCACTATGTGCCTCTGATAATGGCGAGGAATGTCATCGATCCATGCATACTCTAGGATTCCTCCCGTCAGGCCCTCTAGATTTCGAGCAATCTCTTCTTTGTTGTCCACTCCTTCCTGATAAGGAGCGACCTCAAACTGTTGAGCCACGCGTCTAGATATAGGGGACATTCTTGCTAGTCTTTTCAACCAATATCTTCATTTACGAAATCGAGATGTCACGAATACATATATGCAGAAACAATTAAAAAAATATAGAAAACAAAATTGTTTTTCTCAGCTCCATCATCAAAAGCCTCTCCTTTTGGGAGCGGCATGTCAGGATCATCGTGGAATTCAGTCCTATTGTATGGCCAGTCCTCCACCACAATCATCTAGTGCCTCAAAAACACAAATAAGCGGGCTTATATGACATGTGCTGGCCCCCTCTAGTTCTCGGCAGTAGACATGACATGTGCTGGCCCCCTCTAGTTCTCGGCAGTAGATCACTCCGTCGGACCATCCGTGGATCTCGCGGAATTGGAGGATTTACCTCTGCCACCTATTAGTGGAACAATGGGGTTCGTTCCAAGAAGAAAGTCATTAGAACATAACCATATCCAAATTTCCTTAGGTTCCTTGCATTGCATTTGGATAATTGGCGGTTCATGTTGATTTTCATGGCTTCCACCTAGTTGAAGGTAGTGGGCGCCGTGCAATCTATTGTATACTAGAACTTAGACTTCTTGGAATCATGTAATGCTTAAGCCCCAGCTACCTTGTTAATGGTCAAGAGTAGCACCTTCAATACAAGATCATGTATAGTCATGATATTGATCTTGCCGCTTGTGGATTTTAGAGCTCCTGGGAAATGTTCTGCAAGGAGTAGGAATATGCTCGCCCCGATGGGCCTACCTCCATACAATTGGACCGGTTCCCCTCTGCAGGACAATCCAGTTATGAAGTAAATGTCTGGAGTCTCCGGCTCTTGTTCTTGATCATGGATCACAAATACCTCCCGTCCAATGTCTCGAAGACTGATCAGGTATTGTAGTAGCTCAGGTTGATCCCGTAGGCCTGGTGTAAGGAAGAACTTGAGGAGCCCATAGTTCCACAATGCATCCAGACAGTTTGGATCTTCCAATGCCAATGCATATATTATTTCATTCTCATGTTCTATCCATTCAATCACCATCCTATTTGTTGTGATTTTCCTGCAAACACCCCGAATTCAACTTAACATCAATCCTCGAAGGAGAATTTTTGGATTTAAGGCAATGAAATTGGGAAAAAATTGAAACATTTTAGTTTGTTGCACTAGCACAATTGTTTTTAAAACAGGTGCATTTATGGCACGAGAGCCCTGCTATAATCCCTTGATCAGCGCAATCCCATGGCTGGTTCTCGTGCCGACCGTAAGCAATTCTTTTGTTATTGCTAAAAGTCCCTTTAAACTCCAAAAAAGACGGTTAAATGCATGGAAAACATGCATCATTACAAAGAGTAGGGCCACAACTTTTACCTGCAATAGATGGTTCTACAATCAGCCTCCTAGATCCACAGCAATCTGCTCCTAAATATTTAGGGCACACATGGGTAAAAATTTCTCCAAATGAGGTAAATGAGGTAAATGGTAAAAAATGTTTTACTTTTTCCCTTTTTATAAACTTTTCACCATGTTTTAGGGTTTTAAATTCATTTTTTTGCCATTTTTCCTAGGAACAGATAATATGTTTACTTCTTGTGCAACGACAAGTGATGGTTTGCCGATGGTGTTACAAAATTGGAGTCGTGTTTAAGCTCTTTTCCTAACTTGTAAAACTGAAATGAAAATATTTCTGAGTATTTTTCCTTTTTGACTCGTTAAATAAAATAAAAATGGGGAGTCTGCTTTAATCTCTTTTCCAACTCTTAAAAACACAAAAAGATTTCTGAGTTCTTGTCGTTTTGACATCATAAATGGTTTTGAAGTGTCATTTACCCAATATACGTTTACCACTTTCTCAGGTTGGGATAAACTATTTATTGAAAAGGTACTCCTTGGCTGACATGGTCAAGAGGTTCTTTCGAGTATTCATTCTACCTTTTCAGGCTCAAGAGACAACTGTACAAAAAGGACCTTTTAGAGTTTTCTTTTTTGTGTCTTTTTCAAACTCTATAAACATTAAAAAGATACCAAGTTTTCCCTTTATCAGACTTATTAAATATTAAACAACATTAGCTTCATCGCCATAATGGACATGAGCTTCTCCTTCCTAGGGATCGTTAATCTTACTAGGTCGGATCCATTTGAACGATGGACTGACATTACAAGCATATGTTATCCCCTTCAAGATTGTGATAAAAAATAATTGGGGTACCTGCTAGAAATGGAGGGGAAAATGAAATTTTTTTACCAGTTGTGTCAGCAACTTATCACTCTTGAACACGAAACTCTTCTACTTCGTGTCAGGTTG
Organism: Pinus taeda; assembly: GCA_000404065.3. NCBI lineage: Eukaryota > Viridiplantae > Streptophyta > Pinopsida > Pinales > Pinaceae > Pinus > Pinus taeda. The sequence continues at coordinate 14,302 of APFE031444511.1, forward strand.
GGATATCCTCATTTCATCATTGACCTCCCTGGGTTTGGGCCACCACTTTTTTCCTTTCCATTTGATCTTTGCCACGTCATCATGACCTCTGATCCCATGGATCCCAAAAGTTGCCAAACTTCGGAGTCGTGTCACTGATATGTTCAAGAGTTAATCCTTCTGCAGTATACACCCATTCCTATTTCTCTGTATCATCCATAATTATTGCATCCCCTTGTATCACGTTGATGATGTGAGATACATCATGGCCCTCCTTCGTAAAGGCCACCTCCTGTCAACTTTAGCTCATTATCCAGGAAGTTCGCTAAGAGACTCCCTTCCAGTACCTTAGAGCTTGCATGCCCTAATGGCAATTTTTTCACACTTGACGACAAGTTCTCATCATTGGATTTCGATTGAGTGACTTCACGAGTGTTCGAATTCATTTCCTTATTCACACTTTGTGAATTGTGATGCTGGTACCTTAAGATCCATTGTAATTATTGGTGGTTTCTCTTATGCTTGTTAACGATTCACATCATTGACCGATAATCAAGTGACTTTCTAGTGTATTCGAATTCAACACATCTATTCATATGCTAGAATTTGTACTTTGATCGGGTCGTGTTGGAGCACAAGAACCTGGGCTCAGATTACAAAAGTCCAGGTTGCATGGTGATGTGACATGATCATGCTTACATACATGTCCCTTTCAAATGGATGGTTGTGACCATACCTTCGGTTTGATATGATTCTTCTTACTAGATGGTTGTGTCCATACCTTGGATCCATTTACATGATCTTCTTTTGGATGGCTGCATCCATACCACGATTCATGTATCATGGATTTCAATGATGTATATGTATCTATGCTTTCTTGCAGGTTTTTCGACGAAAGTCTCTGGTTCCACACAAATACTCGTAAATAATTTCAGCCCTCACTCTTGTTCGACCTTCATGCTTTAGGGGGCATCTATTACACAACATTTTGTCACTATCCCTATCCTCCTCATTCCTTGATTCTGGAGGACCTTACAGTGACCCTCATGTGTTTCCCTGCCAGGAAGAACATGTCCTTACATCCCTCTTCATCTGCAGAACATTTCCCTCTTACAACATTTCCTAAGAGTATTCCTTCAAACTCAGTTTTCAAGACCGACTCTAGTACTCATTTTATTCCTTGCACCGATTTTCAGAGTCTAACTCCGGGCCTTGCACCGAACAACATTGGTAAGCCATTCATGACCCACGCCGACACTCTTTTGGCAAGTTTTTAAAAATGAATTCGAAGCTTCTAGGTCTAGAAGCTTCATGAATGGAAGTCTAGTAAATGGTTGAGCAAGATAGCGCTAAGAGAGACTGTTTGGGCTCCTTTACCCTATTAAAATGGAACAAACCAAAAAGGAATAGGCATATCCCATCATAAGAGGATCCATTTCCCCTCTATGAAAGCTATATAAACTCCTCATTTTCCAACCTCAGCTAGCTAATGAAAGGGCTGGAATAATCTGCAAATCTTGATAGCCATCTTGAGAATCTTAGCCTTCTAGTTTGTGTTTGTGAAGGGAGAATGAGCTTGTAGTGTTTGGTTTGGAGAAAAGAGGAAGAAGCCCTGAACTTCCATTTTTTTTAGGTTGAATCATGAGATGCTAACAATGGTGCTAGAACGTAGACATGTTGAAGGATATCTGCAACGCGTAAGGCAAAGGTTGTACTTTCCTTTTTGTCTTATTAATAAAACAACTGATATTTCGTTTCTTATATCAATTGCATATGTTAGTTGGTAGCTTAAGACTCCTTAGCCTATTAAGTATATTGAATATTTTGTATTCTATCTTGTGTTTTTTGGTTTCTTGTCTCCTTTTTTCAGGTATTTTTTTGACGCTAAGGAGTTGATCGCTAGAGAAAAGGCACAAGGACTTCATCAGACAGGGATTAGAGATACAAGAGGTTGGATCTTATCCTTGTTCGATCTAAGGAAACTTATATTAGATTGTCTTGTTTGTGGCTAGACCCTCTCCCTTGAGATATAGGGTATGTCTCTGTCCGCAAAGAGAATCTTCCTACTCCACATCACTCTAATTCAATTTTGATGCTTTCCTCCACTAAGTTGAAAAATGATGTTATGGTGGCCACCCGAAGTAAAGACTACGGTAATGAAAATCCATCGAATGGTTAGGATAATGATCAACATACAAGTTCAACCACATCTCCATTGGATCCTACTCCAAATGTTATACCTCCCATTAGAGTTAACGATTAAGCCTCCTAAATGAGTTATCCATAAATCTGCTTTCAACCATCGCACAAGAGCTGCTCAAAATTATAACATAGTTGAGGATCTGAATCAATCTCCATCAGCCATGTCCACTCTCAATGTGTTGCAAAATTGTCCCACTAAAAAAAGGCTTTTCTTTATGGAATTGGTTGTATTGATCCTTCGGATTCCAACCTAGTAGCTTTTAACTATGAGAATCATACACCTTTACTTCTAGCTCAATTAGATTTCATGATCTAGGTTGTCATTAATGGTAAGAATATCCATTGTTCTATTGTGGATGAGGGAGCCTCAACCTATATTATGCCTCTATCTTGCTAGAAGTTCATTGGTTCTCCCCAACTAAGTCGGTCACCAACCACTCTGAAGGATTTTGATGGAAGAATCTATAAACCTTGTGGAATTTTGAATTCTCTACAAGTAGAATTAGACAGCATGACTGTGTCAGTAGAAGTTGAATTTATCAATAGAATTATTGTTTTTCCTCACAATGGTGATATCATAGCCATTGATTAAATCAATTTCTTTGCCACTGATTCTTTAGTTACTGGAAGTGTCCCTCTTGTGGGAGAAACCCTTCATCCATATCAGCATGTCGGGGTTGGACTGCTTAAGGATTCCTCTCCCATGGGAACCATTTTGCTTCCTCCTCCTTCAATTCCTAACAAAACTACCTCAGTTGCCTATATTAATATGATATCTTCCTATACTACTTCAACTCATCTATGGGTAGTGCCAGATGAATCCAATACCAACATTTTTGGTGACCGTATGCCACTTAACCACATTGAGCTCGACTATGAAACGATATACCCGGCTTGTGCGAATTATTCATATCCCTCTTCATTCAATTGAGTATATTATTCCTTAGATTATGGCGCATCCTTTTGATTTGTAATGGGGAGAATTTCAATATGGATTGTCCACATCGGAAGGAAGTGAATCAATTCCTTAAATCATTCACTACTCCTGTTGTGTTGACAAATCTGTTTCCGAATCAGGAGATTAATATGGTTTCCCGAGATCTCGCTTCCTCTGACTTGATTTTGATGCTTTCCTCCGCTAAGCCAAAAACTGATGTTATGGTGGCCACCCGAATTAAAGAATATGATAATTAAAATCCATCGAATGGTTAGGATACTCATCAACCTACTAGTTTGACCGCATCTCCATTGGATCCTACTCCAAATGTTATACCTCTCATTAGATTTAACAATTAAGCCTCCCGAAGGCATTACCCATAAATCTACTTTCAACCCTCACACGAGAGATGCTCAAAATTATAATCTCCCTCAGCCATGTCCACTCTTGATGTGTTGCAAAATTGTCCCACTGAAAATAAGGATTTTCTTTATGCAATTGGATGTATTAATCCTTTGGATTCCAACCTAGAAATTTTTAACCATGAGAATCATACACCTTAACTTATGGCTCAATTAGATTTCATGATCCAGGTTATTGTTCGTAGTAAGAATATCCATTGTTCCATTGTGGACAAGGGAGCCTCAACCTGTATTATGCCTCTATCTTGCTAGAAGGCCATTGGTTCTCCCTAATTAAGTTAGTCACCAACTACTCTGAAGGATTCCGATGGAAGAATCTATAAACCTTGTGGAATTTTGAATTCTCTATAAGTAGAATTAGGCAGCAAGGTTGTATCAGTAGAAGTCAAATTTATCAATAGACCACTTGATTACAATCTTCTATTGGGTCGTACGTGGGTTTATGCCATGGTTGCATTTGTTTCAACATATTTTAGAATGATCGCTTTTCCTAGCCATTTATCATATCACTTTCTTTGCCACTGATTCTGTAGTTACTGGAAGCATCCCTCTCATGGGGGAAACCCTTCACCCATATCAGCATGTTGGGGTTAGACTGCTTAAGGATTCCTCTCGCATGGGAACAATTTTGCTTCCTCCTCCTTCTTTTCCCGACAAAGTAACTTGGTTGCCTATTTTAAATTCGATATATTCATGTATTGCTTTATCTCATCTCTAGGTAGTGCCAACTAAATCTAATATTGATATTTTTGGTGAGTGTATTCAACTCAACCTAATTGATCTCAACTATGAAGCCATATACTCGGCTTGTGTGGCTTATTTATATCCCTCCTCTTCATTCAATTTGGTATATTATTCCTTAGATTATAGCGCATCCTTTAATCCTTTCTCTCATACATTTTCTACCAATGAAAACATCATGGATATCATGATGCCAGATGATGTGTTGTGGGACAATCATCATCATCGTTCATCCTTGCTAGATTCCTACAAGAATAATCTTGGTGAATTACATCGACCTAATATCGTCTAGTTGTCTATGAATTTTGTATCCATTCATGATGTTGATTCTGAGAAGAACTTATCAATTATTGAAGAGACTATCCCTCTCAATATTTTGGTCAAACCTGACATTATTGAGAATCTACACATCGGTGCACCTTGTTCTCCCAATGAGATCAAGACCTATAAAGCTATATTCCAGGATTTTATAGACGTTTTTGCCTGGTCTTACGAGGATATTCCAAGTATCAACCTGAACTTCGTTGTGCATGAAATTAAGACATATCCTGATGCTAAACCAATTTGGCAGTGCCTCTATCTGGTCCATCCCAAGGAATATGTCGTTATTAAAGTCAAAGTTGAAAAAATTCTACACACTGGTTTCATCTACCTAGTACATTTAACTGATTGGTTGTCAAATAGTGTTCCTAGCATGAAGAAATAGGGGAAATTTGTGTGTGTGTCGATTATCGAGACCTAATTCATGCTTTTCCTAAAGAAAATTATCCTACCTCATTCATCAACTAGATTTTTAATTATTATGTCGATTATGAGATATTTTTGTTTATGTGTGGCTTCTCCGGCTATAATCAATCAACATTCTCCCAAGAGACCAACATAAGACTGCATTTATTTGTCCCTCGGGCACATTTTCATACAAAAATCTCCCTTTTGGATTGAAGAATGTTGGGGCTACGTTCCAAAGGGAAATGAATTATTACTTTCATGACATCAAACATATTGCAACCATATTTGGAATATTTTCCTAGTCACTCGAAACATAAATTTGATCACTCGATGCATCTTAGGGCTATAATTTTATGATGTAGACATTATAACATTTGAATCGATCCACATAAGTGTGTATTTTGTGTAAGTTCCGATTGACTTCTTGATTTCGTTGTATCGAAGCGTGGTATTCATATCAACCCATTGAAATATCAGGTTATCATTGATCTGTCTGCTCCTTCTTCCCTCCTCCATCTTCAACAACTCCAAGGGAGGGCTAACTTTCTTCAAAGATTCATTCCCAACTACATCAAACTGACTAAAGGATTTACTCGCTTGTTAAAGAAAGGAGTTCCCTTCCATTGGGATGACTTTGCTCAAAATTTGTTCGATGCCTTAAAAGATGTTATGCTTCAACCATCATTGTTATATCCCCCAAATTACCAACACGATTATTCCATGTACCTCACCGATGCATTTACTACCATCGCAATGGTATTGGTCTAGGAGGATGATGTAGGGACTGAACATCCCATTTATTACTTGAGTCAGAATCTCAATAATATCGAAGTCAAGTATACTCATGTCAAAAAGTTAGCTTTGGAAGTTTTCCAAGTTGTACAAAGGTTTTGCCATTACATCTTACTCTGCAAAATTATGGTTGTTTTTTATTTAAACACCATAATGTACTTTTTTTCGCAAAACTTGTTGAGGGGAAAATACTCCAAGTTGATTGTCATCCTACAAGAGTTCGATTTGGAGTTCATCAAATCCAAGTCAAAGAAATCCATATTTTTTTTGAGCTAATTTGCGACCTTCCCACTATTGAAACTAAAACATCTGGTGATTCTATTTTGGACGAGTCATTATTCTTGATCTCGTCACATGATCCATGGTATGGAGACATTATCATATATCTCTAGACCCATACTTTCCAGTCTGATACCTCTCGCTTTGACCAACAACATATCCAATATCAATCCAAGAACTATATTATAATTGATGACACCCTTTATTGTCGTGGTATCAATATGGTTTTTCGTAGGTGCCTCACACATGAGGAGGCCAAGAAAGTATTAAATGAATGTCATTCTAGGGCATGTGGTGATCATTTATCTATTTATGCAATGACACAGGAAGATCCTACATGTTGGTTACTTTTGGCCTATCATATTTCGCGACTACATCCTCGTCATCCAAAAGTGTCATGCATGCCAAATATATGATCATAAGACCTATGCTCCACACACTCCTTTGCATCCTATTACTGCCATTGGACCATTTTCAAAATGTGGTGTTGATTTCATGGCATGTAACCCTCACTCGTCCGAGGGGCATGGCTACATCATCATAGCGGTTGACTATGTTGGCATTATGACATAGATTTAATTCTATGACACAGGTGTTGTCCTTGATGGAAACTCACTCAGATGACAGACCACAGTTTAGACTCATAGAATAAAGAAATAGAGGTATACGCAGGTTCCCCATTGACCCAGCCACTTGTACACGTGGGTTCACAGACCAAAAGGGGTGTATGGCGTACACATCCACTTTCACGGAAGGAAAGGCATGTACATGTTGGAAAACTTATTTTTGGTCTGTGGTATTTGGTCCATGGTATTGGTCCAAGGTATCTTGTTCGAAGTGTTGACCCCAGGTATTTGGTCCAAGGTATTGGTTCTAAGTGGTTTTGGTCCATGGTATTGAGTAAGGCCTAAGACTATAAAAGGAGGAGAAGATCATTAGGCAAAGGCACTCATGAATTGAATATCCGATGAAGAGAAAGATCTAATATACAAGCTATTGGGTTGTGGTGCATAGCTAGATTTGAACGAAGGATGAACCTTAGCGCTTGATGAAGGATAAGATCTAATGATGGGTCAAGATCTTAAGGCTTGAAGTGAAGTATCTTTATGTGGTTTTGATCATTTATCTATATAACGGGCACATGTTGTAGTCTGTAAATATGATGATCTAGGTATAACTGAAGTCTAAAATTGTTGTAGAGTTTAAATAGTCATTTACAGATCTATACATAGGTTCACTTTAGAAAAGACGCGTATACACGCTCGTTCGGCATATCAAAAAAATGTATACATCTTAAATTTGATTTGCAGATCTGTATGCAGGTTCGCCTTGAGAAAAGTGCGTATACACGCAGGTTTGACTAAAGGAGGTAGTGTATGTCTCACAAAATACATTTTAGCTACTTCTATTTGCTGTTGCAGTGTTCTAGGTTCTCGCTTGGGTTCTAGTTACTATATTTTGGTTACAACACTTTGAAGATTTGTCAAAGTGATTGGTTGATTCAGTTTTGGTTGGTGCGAAAGGAGATTGGTTGATGCAGATGATTGAATGATGTGATTGATGGATCCACTTTGAAGATTTATGAAATGTGGTCCCTGGAAGAAAAGAGAAGGTTGGAGTCTTTTGTAGGCCGACACCTACGTACTAGTAAACATTTCAGCTAGTACAAGAGCTAGGGGGTTGTAGCTCCCTTCTAGGAGAAGCTGGAGAACAAGAGAAGGTTGTAGCCTTCTGCAAGTAGAAGCATGCGTATTGATAAAATACTGCACCGATACAAAAATTGTAAAAAGAAGTTTCTAATCTAAAAAGAAGATAGAGACGATTGTAGTAGGTGGTTTTCACCCACATTGGGTTTTCACCTTATATCTTTTGTTCTTGTGTGTGATTGCCTATTCTGTTTTTACTGCACTTGGTTACTATTTATATGGTTATGATGCACTGATTAAAGATCAACATATGAAGAATTAACTGAATCTTAAATTTGTAGGATATACACTAGTTGCATTAAACATAGTTGCATATACATGAAAGTTTAATTAACTTAAGTAGCGTGTACGAATCTGATTATGGAAATGAAAAATTATTGACTTGCTAATACTAATTCACCCCCCCCTCTCAGTATTATTCCAACAATTGGTATCAGAGCAGGTCCTTCAGAAGAAGCTTGATTTCTTGAAGGAAGATCCATCATCATGAGTAACCACGAAAAAGAGGGATCCATCAGACCACCAATCTTTGATGGGAGCAACTTTGTTTATTGGAAGGTAATAACCACAACCTATCTTCAATATCTTGGAACAGATATCTGGGAGATCGTGGAAGGAGGATATACATTTCCATCGGTAATTCCTACAGATGTGGCAGGTAAAAAGAAATATGAAACCAATGCAAAGGCTGTCAATACATTATTGGCAAGTCTCTCACAATCAGAATTTGTCAAACAAAAGCATCTCAAATCTGCAAAATAAATATGGGACAAGATCGTTCTAAGCTATGAAGGAGACACTTAGGTAAAACGTGAAAAACTGCAAACTCTCATAATTCAATATGAAACTCTCAAAATGCACAATGATGAAAGTATAGCTAGTTACTTCTTACTTATAGATGAGATTGCATGAAGAATTTGGGTGAAGAGATAAAAGAATTCACTTTAGTTGAAAAGGTTTTAAGATCCTTGTCTACTAAGTTTGAATCAAAAGTATCTACCATAGAAGAAAAGCAGGATCTTTAGACTATTACTATGACAAAATTGCACATAATCTTAATTGCTTTCAAAATGAGAAAAGGAGGTCAATCAGATATGAGAGAAGATGCATTTAAATCTTTAGGAAGAGAAGAACTCAATGAATCAAGACATATTTTAGAAGGACAGGAAGAAGCAAACTTTGTCAAAAACCTTCAACAGGGTTCCGAAAGATTCAGAGGTAAACTACATTTCAAATGTTTTTCCTGTGGAAGAGTCGGTCATTATGCTACCAAATTTCCTCATAAAGATAAGCTTGATAAAGGTAAAGAATCAACAAAATGGAATAGAAAACAAAGTGTAAGTAAGACAAGCTACTATACACATGAAGATAGCGATGGTCTATCTAATAGTGATGAAGATGAAAATAGTAATGACTATAGACTTTTGATGGCTTTTGAAGATGATAATTTCTTGGATGCTTTAGATGAAGATGATCTTTATGAAGAAATCTCCAAACTCAAAATTTGTTTAGAAGAAAAGAATATGATTATAGATACTTTGACATTCCAACTTGCTGAAAGAGAAAAACACAATGAAAAACTGGAATGTGAAATTGTGGGTCTAAGAAAGGATATTGAGAAAACAAAAGATCTCAATCTTAGATTTGCTAAAGGATCAGAAACATTAAATGAAATTATCAAAGTGCAGTGTTCTCCTCTGATAAAGACAGGTCTTGGATATATTGAAGAAACATCTCAAACACAAAAGTTGTCAACCTCCACTAAAAGCTATCTTGATGCAACAAAGAGTAGTGAACAGTTTGACAATCGTCAGAAAAGAAAGAAAATCACCAGGTAAATCAGGCTCAGTTTAATTCAAGGATGAACAGAAGCTACAACAAACCTTAGGTAAATCATACTCAATCTGCTTCAAGAATGAATATCAATAGAAACTACAATCACCAGGTCAGTAGATTCAATAATCGCAAGAACTTCTTTAATGGCCAATGTTTTTCATGTCATAACTTTAGACAAAAAGCTGCTCAATGTGTTTCTTACAAGACCATCATGACTAGATAAGCACAAAATCAAAGGAATGTGACAGGGATCATGAAACGGACTTACAATTTTTCTCCTCTTGAAATTGAAATAGAATTCTCTATTTGCAACAACTTCATTCATGAAGAATATAAATGCAGGAGTAAATCTCGGCAAACATCTCAAAAGGAGCAAACTTCATTAAGTCCCAAAATATGGAAAAAGAAAGAGCCACAACTAGAGAGATGTGGTATAGCCTTGTATGCAGAAGGACAAGAAAATCAGCAGTATATCGACAGTGGATGCTCAAAACACATGATAGGTGACAAAGAAAAACTTTAGTCATATAATGCCTTAGAAAAGGAAAAGAAGGTCTCATTTGGAAATGACACTCTTACTGTCATGAAAGGTAAAGGCTCTATTCTCTTAAAAGAAAAGTTTAAAGTTGGAAATGTTATGTATGTTGATGGTCTAAAGCATAACCTGTTGAGTGTCATTCAAATGTGTGATCAAGGAAATGAAGTAGTATTTTGATCAAATGGATGTGTTGTTCGTGAGCTTGATACAGGTGGAACCGTGATCAAAGGTATAAGAACTCCAAATAACTTATACATACTCAAGGGAGGACAACAATAGTGCTATCTAAGAAAAAATGATGAACACTGGCTATGGCATAGAAGATTGGGGCATCTAAGCTTCTCTCAAATAAGGAAAGCATGTAAATTTCAGGTTGTTCGTGATCTTCCTAATATCAACATTCCAGAAAATACAATATGCAAATCATGTCAATTTGGTAAGCAAACCAGGACACATTTCCTTGAAAAGGAAGGATCAGCTAGTAAGCCTCTTGAACTTGTTCATATTGATTTATGTGGTCCATCAAGGAAAAAGTCACCTCGTGGAGAAGAATACTTTATATTGTTCATTGATGATTTTTCTAGAATGTGTTGGATAGGACTTCTAAACCATAAAGATGAATCCTTTGAAAAATTCAAATCCTTCAAAGCTTTGGTTAAGAATGAATCAGATCGTAAAATCAAATGCCTCAGATCTAATCGAGGAGGGGAATTTACCTCAGATGAATTCTTTGACTTTTGTGAAGAACATGGAATAAAAAGGGAATCCTCCACTACAAGGACTCCTAAGCAAAATGGAGTGGTAGAAAGGATGAACAAAGCTATTCAACAAATAGCTTGTGCTATGCTAGATGAGTCTGGAACTCCTGCAACCTTCTAGAGTGAAGCTGCATTCATTGTTGTCACTATTCTCAACAAAACAAACGTTCGGGTAAACAACACTCAAACTCCTCATGAACTTTGGTATGGTAAGACTCCAACTGCAAAATACTTCAATGTTTTTGGAAGCAAATGTTACATCAAAAGGACTGATGAAAAACTTGGTAAGTTTGAACCCAAAGCAGATGAAGGTATTCTCCTTGGTTACTCTTCCCGGAGTAAAGGATATAAATGTTATAATAAAAGACTTGGGAAAATTATTGAAAGTATTGATGTTGTGGTTGATGAAACATGCAAAAATCCAAGGCAAATAAAAACTGAAGAGCATGAAGAAAATGAGGATTATCCTTCCACATCAAATCAGAATAATTCTGAAGAAGAAAGCATTGAAGAACCAAAAGAAGAGATAATGGTAGAAGAAAAAACTCCGTCCAGGTATGTTAAGAAAGATCATCCAGAGACTCAAATTTTGGGATAGAAAGAGGCAGGTGTGCAGACAAGAAGAACTATTTCAGAAGCTTCAAGCTATCTAGCATTAATATCCTCCAGCGAACCTCAAAATGTAAGTGAAGCATGTAAAGATGAATGTTGTGTCAAAGCCATGAATGAAGAACTTGAGCAAATTGAAAAGAATAATATTTGGGAATTAGTTCCTAGACCTCATGAGAAGAATATCATAGGAACTAAATGGATATTTAAAAACAAGCTGAATGAAAATGGAGAAGTTATTAGAAACAAGGCCAGACTTGTTTGTAAAGGATATGCTCAACAAGAAGGTATACATTTTGAAGAAACTTTTTCACCTGTTGCTAGACTTGAAGCTATAAGAATGTTCCTTGCTCTTTCTAGCTTTCTGAAATTCAAAGTATACCAAATGGATGTAAAATCTACCTTTCTTAATGGATACTTAGAAGAAGAAGTCTATATTGAGCAACTAGATGGGTTCATTCTTGGAAATGATGCAAAACTTGTATGCAGACTCATAAAATCTCTCTATGGTCTAAAACAAGCTCCAAGGGCCTTGTATTACCGTCTTGATCCATCAACAAGGTTTTTTTAAAAGGGTCAGCTGATAGCAATCTATATACAAATATTGACAATAATAAATTGCTAATACTTGTTGTGTATGCTGATGATGTCATTTTTGGTAGAAATGAAGAAGCCATGAGTCGGAATTTTGCTTTGGTAATGCAACAAGAATTTGAAATGTCCCTACTTGGTGAGCTTACATATTTTCTTGGTCTACAAGTTCAGCAAAATAAAGATGGTATTTTTTCTGTCACAAACCAAATATCTCAAACAGATCTTGAAAAAGTATGGCATGAAAGATTCTAATCTAGTATGTACCCCAATGGTAAAAGGATGCAGTCTCATCTCATATGATGAATCAACAACAATACATCAACCAACTTACAGATCCATGATTGGTAGTCTGGTTTATCTAACAAGTACCCAACCAAACATCATGCATGCCGTAGGAATAGTTGGAAGATTCCAAGAAAATCCAAAGGAATCACACCTTCAAGCAGTCAAAAGGATTTTTAAATATCTTCGAGGTACATAGAATTTTGGTTTATCGTATCCTAGAGATACAGAACTTACACTTCATGAATATACGGTTGTCGATTGGGTAGGAAGCATTAATGACAGAAAAAGCACTAGTGGTGGTGCATTCTATATGGGTTCCAGATTAGTGTCTTGGTTCAGCAAGAAGCAAAGTTAAATTGCATTATCTACAATTGAAGTAGAATATGTGGCTGCTGCATCTTGCTGCACACAACTCCTTTGGATGATGTAAACATTGCCAGACATTCATATCAAATGTACTCCACCCATCTCCATTCTATGTGATAATACAAGTGCAATCATTATTTCAAAGAACCTAGGCATGCATTCCAATGCCAAGCACATACTCATCAAATATCATTTTCTACGTGAACAAGTGCTTGAACAAAAGGTCAAATTGGAGTATGTTCCCTCTAAAGAATAGGTTGCTAATATATTCACCAAACCATTTCCTAGAGAGACATTTGAATATCTCAGACAGAAGCTAGGAGTACTTGATGCATCTTCTTGTTGTTAAAACTTATCTGGTTCAGAGAAAAGTGGTTATACGTGAGTTCCAGGATGCATATCCATGTACATACGCCAATTGCTGTGGATACAGTTTTGTATATTTTGGTTTGAAGAAAAACAGTGGGCCAGACTTAGGATGAAAGGAGTCTGATATGGGTCTGACAGTGATCATCTGGCACAGGGGGAGCATATACTTCTAATACTGCATTGTTTGCATTATCTTAAAATATCTTGGTACAAATTCACAGTTGTTTTTGATTCAAGTGGAACATGTTCATGGGGAGATCATGGTTGTTGGTCTGGATGGTGATTGACAGATGCTGCTGATGATAGTTGCTGATAACTATCATGATCTTGTTTCAGATATTTTGTCTCTATGTCATATATATATTTTTATGTCAAGGTCATGAAACGACCTATTTTGTTTCCCCACTATGCATGAGATGGATGATGTAATGTTCTTGTTTTGACATGTATAAACACTTGGTATATCCCCACTTGATTGGGAGATGGATGTATGTATGATTCATTGGTGATAGGAAGGTCATTTATGATGTATGTATAGAGTCATGTTCTTCCTTTAGAATGTCTTTTTGCAGACCTTGCTTATATTCAGGGGGAGCATGGACTTGAGCATGGAGCTCAATCAGCACACTTCAGCATATCAGAGAATTCAACATGTACTCAGGGGGAGCATAACCCTTTGCCCTTGATGACAAAGGGGGAGAGTGACTTGGGGTTGCCATCAAGTCCAAAGGGGGAGATTGTTGGCATTATGACACAGATTTGGCACTATGACACAGGTGTTTTCCTTGATGGAAACTCACTCAGATGACAGATCACAGTTCAGACTCACAGAATGAAGAAATAGAGGTGCACACAAGTTCCCCGTTAACCAAGCTGCGTGTACATGTGGTTTCGCATACCAAAAGGTGCGTATGGCGTACACACACACTTTCATGGAAGGAAAGGCGTGTACATGTTGGAAAAATTGGTTTTGGTCCATGGTATTGGTCCAAGGTATCTTTTCCGAAGTGTTGACCCCAAGTATTTGGTCCAAGGTATTGGTTCTAAGTGGTTTTGGTCCATAGTATTGAGTAAGGCCTAAGACTATAAAAGGAGGAGAAGATCATTAGGCAAAGGCACTCATGAATTGAATATTTGATGAAGAGAAAGATCTAATATACAAGCTATTGGCTTGTGGTGCATATCTGGATCTGAACCAAGGATGAACCTTAGTGCTTGATGAAGGATAAGATCTAATGATGGGTCAAGATCTTAAGGCTTGATGTGAAGTATCTTTATGTGGTTTTGATCATTTATCTGTATAACTGGCGCATGTTGTAGTCTATAAATATGATGATCTGGATATAACTAAAGTCTAAAATTGTTGTAGAGTTTAAATCATCATTTATAGATCTATACACAGGTTCACTTTAGAAAAGACACGTATACACGCTGGTTCGTCATATCAAAACAACGTATACATCTTAAATTTGATTTGCAGATCTGTACGTAGGTTCGTCTTGAGAAAAGTGTGTATACACGCAGGTTTGACAAAAGGAAGTAGCGTATATCTCACAAAATATATTTTATCTACTTCTGTTTACTGTTGCAGTGTTCTAGGTTTTGGCTTGGGTTCTGGTTTCTATATTTTGGTTACTATATTCTGGTTACAGCATTCTGAAGATTTGTCAAAGTGATTGGTTGATTCAGTTTTGGTTGGTGTGAAAGGAGATTGGTTGATGCAGATGATTGAATGATGCGATTGATGGATCCAGTCTGAAAATTTATGAAACGTTGTCCCTAGAAGAAAAGAGAAGGTTGGAGCCTTTTGTAGGCCGACACCTACGTACTAGTAAACATTTCAGCTAGTACAAGAGCTAGGGGGTTGTAGCTCCCTTCCAGGAGAAGCTGGAGAATGAGAGAAGGTTGTAGCCTTCTGCAGGTAGAAGCCTACATACTGGTGTAAGACTGCATGAGTACAAAAATTGTAAAAAGAATTTTCTAATTTAAAAAGAAGATAGAGATGATTAAAGTAGGTGGTTTTCACCCACATTGGGTTTTCACCTTATATCTTGTGTTTTTGTGTGTGATTTTCTGTTCTATTTTTACTGCGCCTGGTTATTGTTTATATGGTTCTGATGCACTGATTAAAGATCAACATATGAAGAATTATCTGAATCTTAAGTCTACAGGATATACACTAGTTGCCTTAAACACAGTTGCGTATACACACAAGTTTCATTAACTGAAGTAGCGTATATGAATCTAATTATGGAAATGAAAAATTATTGACTTGCTAATACTAATTCACCCCCCTTCTCTATATTATTTCCAACAGACTATTTTACTAATTCAGCCAAGCCAATGCCTACATAAAATAATACTGGCAAAACAACTACTCTTTTTTTTTCAACCATGTCATTTCACAGTTTGGTGTTCCACAGACTATAGTTATGGACCATGGATTTTTTTTTCATAATCACATGATAATTTCACTCCATACTACCCTCAGGCAAATGGGAAAGTTGAGAAAATCAATAAAGTTCTTAAAACAATGCTTCAACGTATAATAGGGATCCATAAATCAGACTGGAAATTGATCATATATGCTTCCTTGTGGGGATATAGAACTTCCATTAGGACTGCTACTAGGTTCACACCTTTCCAATTGGTTTATGTCGTAGAAGAAATCCTTCCAATTGAATGTGAAATTATGTCTCTTAAACTTCTCATTGAACTCCTCCCTGCCACTTCCATGGAAGAGGAATTTCTCTTACATATGACGCGCTTAGATGAAACCTAGTATTATGCCATGATGGCTAGTGAATCCTATAAGAAACATATCAAGGCACAATATGACAAGGGTTTCAAGCCTCGTGTCTTCTTGGAAGGAGACCTTGTCTTGTTATATGACCAAGATTATAATAAAATAGGATCAGGGAAGTTTGATCCAATGTGGCTAGGTCCATACATTGTCAATTTTTTTCTTGCTAAATGGGCCTATGAGCTTGTTGATTTTGATGGAATTCCATTGGCGCAATTTAGAAATGGGTTCTACAATAAGAAATACTATGTTTGATTTTTTGCGTAGTACATTGTGTACATGTTATATATAAGTGTGTTGAGTATATTTGCAGTGTGTTCTCTTTGGAGTTTCCCATGGTTTATGTTAATCCTATTTAAATTTGGTTTAAAGGTGTTGGCATCCCTCAAATCATATGTTGGTTATGCTGATGGTGCTAGTCATAGTACTCATAACCTTTCTTTCGTAGCATGGACTATATATGCTCTGAATGGTGAGTTAGTGAATTTACAAGATATTTGTATTGGTTTTTCTAAAAATAACATCACTAAGTATAACATAGTGATTGAACTATTGTTTGATGCTATTTCCCATGGTATCTCTCGTATAGTTATCATACTCGAATCACAACTTGTAGTACTATAGTTGACTAATGCCTATTCAGTTAGGAGTCCAACTATGCTTCATATTTTCTTGAGGGTTTATCTTCTAGAAAGATACTTTGATTTCATCCAATATCAACACATTTCTAGAAATCTAAACACATTGACAGATGCATTAGATAATCATGTTTTAGATAGAAATTTGCAACACATGTAAATTAAATTCAATACACATCACATACATTGAAAGAGATAATAGAACCATAAGAAAAATTGAATATAGTTGATATATATTATATATATATATATATATATATAGTTGTCAAATTTTGGTTTTGCAAAGTTTGTGCCCGAGACACATTTGGCCACATGACCTAAAATATACATGCAACCAAAATATGGCTATAAGCCTCTTAGTAGAATAATCATCGTAGACATTACGTGACCCATATTTCACAATAGATGACTGAGATGGCCAGACACACCAATAGTATGTCACTGTAGTCTCATAGAAAACTCATCGACCATAGTCTCAGCTATGCCATGGGTCAACTCCTCCATGTGACACTCAACTTCTACAAGGGTCTTGACCACAATTGAGATCCTGTAGAAACTCTCATCCTGCTGCAGCAACCTATACTATTGCTAGTGCCTGTTGTGGGTCTCCTGCATGATGAAGATAAGAATAACCCATAGTTCAAATGGGCCCAATAACTACATGTGAAATAATCAATGGTTTAGTCTCAGACACCTCAAAAAATCACAAAAACATAAAATTGTAAAACTTAAAAGATAAAAAAATGGTCTAGTTTTACCTATGGGTCCCCATCGCTTTCCATCAGGATGAATGATCTCTAAGTCTCTAGGTAAATCTATACCTTCATATGGATAATCCTCTATCATAATGAGTTGCATATGAAACCATCTGAAGAAGACTAGTGTGAAACTCGTCGATGACAAACTTGCATGTCTAGACATGAGATCCATCCACATTTTCATCTCTGGCACTCTCACATATGCAGGCTCAAGTGAGATATGATGTGGCCTAAGAAATGGAATTCTCTCTAAGGAAAAATAAATCAAGATCAAATCATAGTCAAAGTTATTCAACTATCCATCTTATGCTTTGGTTTGTTGCTGCTTCATGTTTACCAGTACTCCTTCATTCCAATTGAATAATGTCAACTCCATACACTCTAGAGCATACTACATATGAGATTTGATGGATAAATGTAGAATTGCACTACCAACCAATATAGAAATGAAAATATGACCAAACTCTTAAAGGCAATCAGACCACATCCCTGATCGGCTGAGATCTCAATCTACAATGTGCATTGAAGTAATATTTAACCACCTCTCCACCCCTCATCAAACCAAATAAGGAGATGTGGGCACCTCGCCTTGATAGACCAGTCAAGACATATATATCTTCCACTTGTATTTCAAGAAAATGTGCACTAAGTATGAATTCCTGAGCTTGAATGTCTCATGCTTAAGATCAATAGTTCCATGTGTTGCCTCATACCAAGAAGCCAGAAGAAGTTCAAGAGCCCACAATATTTCAAATCCTGTAGAGTGGTAGGATCATTAGTTGCAATTAAATATTGTTACTCATGTTATATTTCTCTCCATATTAAAGCCATTTTGTTCTAGTAGATACCTGAAACATCAAAAGAAAGATAATTAGGACAAACCTCATGCAAAAAATTGGAGAACTTTTAAAGGAAACAGGAAAAAAAAGTTTGGGATTGTGCTCAGTGCATCCCCTAAGGGTAGATAGAGAAATGAAACACCCTTCCCAATGCGATTTTAGCCTGTTTAGTGCCCTTTTTGACTTGATGGGGGTGCACTGGAACTAGGGTGATAAATTAGAGCCCTAAGGCCCTAAAAAATCTAGAAATTTTTTCATGGAATGAAAAAATGTATACATGAAAACAAAGAGGAAGGTTATAGCTCCTACCTAGAAATGACGATGCTTGAAATGGACCACCATATTGGTCGAAATCAGATGCAGAAGATTGGGGGAAAAAATACTCAGAACTCACTCATCAAGAGGTAAAATGTGAAATGGTAAAAATGTATTACCTTTTGCTTATTTTATGGCCATTTTCATTATTATTTTATTAATATTTTAATATTTTGACCTAAATATGATTCAACTTTATCATGAAACATGTATTTGTAATCCTTTGGTGGTGTGCTGAGAAGGTTGACACATGCTTAATGGATTTAGTGATGTACGCATTGAAACATTTCATTTTGACCAAAGAGCACACTTTTATCACTTTTTTGGGCTCTGTAAACTTACGAAAAAGGAACCCCTTGGAGTCCTCTTTCATCTCTTTTCGGACTCCCTAAATATGAAAATATTTCTGAGAAATTTTCTTTTTGAAATCGTTAAAGTAAATGAAAATATGTCTACTCTGTATATGTTTAACCCTTTTCTGGACTAAGATAGACTATTTACAAAAAAGGAATACTTTAGTCGAACATGGCTAAGAGGTTCTCCTAAGTTTTTTTTTTTTCTTTTCAGACTTAAGGTGATATTTTAAAAAATGAACCTTTGGAGCTTTCTTTTTCTCCTCTTTTTAAAGCTATCTAAACATGAAAAAGGAACCAAGTTATACGTTTGCTTGACTCATAAAAACATAAAACAACAATGGAATCGTTGAACATGATGGGAACAAACCACTCCTTCTTAGGGTTTTAAAAATACTCAGAGGGATTCATATGAAGGATGAACTCACACATTAAGCATATGTTATCCTCCTCAATCTTGTTAAAAGATAAAGAGTTACTCACAAAAAATTGTTAGGGAAATTGGGAAAACAAGGTATTCCACATATTAATTACAGTGAGTCACTTTTAAACATGACACTCTTCCACTTCATCTCCATGGATGTTGGGTTGGGAAATCTTCTTATCTTTTGGTTCATCACACCATATCAAAGCCTCTTCCTTCTTTTTTGGGTCAATGTTTCGAACTTCATTTAGTGCCGCTGATATGTTAAAGATAAGTCATTCAATTGATATCTGCTACGATACTCTTATGCCTTCATTCCATGTTTGTCATTCCTGAACTAGTTCCTTATCAACATCATTATGTCTCAAACCATGATACCCATTTCATGTCATTGATGGGGGATACATCAAGGCCCTCCTACGATAGGTCGTTTCCTATCGACATCAGCTCATCATCTAGGAAATTAAACTAGAAACTCTTCCTTCATTACCTTAGGAATTGTAAACATCAACGACAAGTTTCCTTGCTATCGGTGCCAGGTTTTCATCATTGGCCTTCGGCCAGAAGATTCTATGTGGTGTTCGACTGCAACTCATTCATTCACACCATACAGATTGTATTGTATTATCTTAAGAACCATTAACATCATTGGTGGTTTCTCTCGCGTCTGTTAACGACTTACATCATTGGCCAGTATTCATATGGTGTCTAACATGTTAGACTTCAAATCCTCTATTCACATGATTAGACTCATTCATTGGATGATTGAGTGAATGAGATAGAAGACCCCATATCTAGTTCCATCCATCTAAGTTGCAATTTCAGGATTAATGAAAGATTAAAAAGTATGATGGCTATGATTATACAAATATTCATCCAATCATGGATCCACACTTTGACATCAGTGGACACGACTTCTTGATCATTGTACATGTAATTTTAGCTTATGTTCTAAGCATGGGTATGCCTCCCTCAACAAATATATCATGATGTAAATGTATTATAGCAGATAATGATCTCAACCAGTTGTTCTTGATTTGAACTTGTCACAAGGTAAATCACTTCAATCATCAATTATCGCTTGTGACTTTTCACTCTAGGGGGAAACCTGTTATAGGTCATTTTGTCGCATATGGTCAATAGGCCTACAAACCCGATCAATCCACATCCATGAACACCTTTTCATCATCCCTACAAAAACCCATAAGCATGTCTCGTCCAAATCACTAAGTTTATGCGTTTGACTGCTTTATTTTAGTTCTTTTAAGGCCCAACACACCATGCACCTTTAGGGACCTATGTTCAATTGAAGCTTGCTCCTTTACCATCTTTGATCAATAGTTGGTTGTCCCTTGTTGGGGGTTCATTGATTATAAAAATTCAAGAAAATTAAAAAGAATCTTGAAGCTTCCTCTTCCAGAAGCTTCCAGGAGTTATTTTAACCATTTACCTTGGATAAGAACTTTGAATCCTATCTTATCCTACCTTGGATATTTCACCTCTTATCCCTTGAGCTCATCCTCCACTCTTAAGTGGATCTCAAGCTTAGACTGGTAAATGGATAATAATTCCTAAACTACCATCCCTCTCCTATAAATTTACAACCACCTACAACACCAGGGTTGGATTTTGGAGACTAATCACACCCTCATGTTGTTGCCTTGAATCTAAGAGAGTCGTCATTCATGCATTAGGATGATATTGAGGTGTGCTTTGTGACAAGGAAGGAGAAGTCGACTTGGGGAGATCTTTACAAGATCAACTACTATTCTTGGTTGTAAAATATCTCTTATTCATATTAATACAAAGAGTATATTTTTTTCCTATATGAGTTATGTTATGCTTACATTCATATATTTCAATGCTTTATTGATCCATTGAATAGAGTAATTGGATAATGCTACATAAATGTCGTAGATCTTTGGCTTGTGTTGATTATATGTGCAGGTTATAATTATAGCAATTGGAGCTACTATTGGAGCTTACAAGCCAAGAGGAGAGAGGATATTGTGACAAATCCCAAGCAAGCCTCTTCCCATTCTCCAATTTCGCTAAAGGGAACCTTGTATTCTTTTCTTTATATTTTTCTAGACCAGTCCATTAGGTATAGGGAAGATACTTATGTGTGCAGTTGTAAATTACACATAACACTACTTAAGACATCAATTGCTTTATTTGATGAACCACTAGTATATTTTATCACAAAATTAAAATTATACGTAAGAATTCATTCTATTTTACATGCCTCTAATTTAACTTTGATTGGGTTTTAATAAAGTGTAGAGCTTGGTTATCATTGCAGAAAAAAAATTTCCTTAGGAACCAAGTAATGCTTCAATTTTTTCAAAGCTTGAACTATAACATAAAACTCTTAATCATAGGATGAGTACTTTTGTTTTTATTTATTTAATTTGTCACTGAAATAAGCAATTGGTCACCCTTCTTGACTTCAAACAACTCCAACGGAAACTCCACTCACATTTGTTTCAACCTAAAAAAAATTATTAAATTTTGGTAGGGTCAAAATAGGTTGCTCTGTGATATTTTTCTTCAACAACTTAGAATTCCTATCTTCTGCTATAGTCCACTTGAATGGTTGGTTTATTTCTTTGATATTTTCTACAATAGGTGCGTAAAGGCTGCTAATACTTTTAATAATTTTTTTATAAAAAAATTTCAAGAGTATAGAAAATTCTTACTTTAAAAATATTCTTTGGAACATGCCACTCAGTAATTACTTTTGACTTCTTTTAGATCCATTTTTAGGCCATCACTAGAAATGAAAAAGCCTAAGTATACTAATTCCCTTTTCCAAAAAGTACACTTTTTCAAATTAATCACTATATTTCCATGCTGCAAGGTTTTTAAACTAATACAAGATGTCTTAGGTGCTCTTGTTTTGTTTGGTTGTACACTAAAATGTAATCCAAATAAACAATGACAAATTTACTTGTAAACCCCTTCGAGACATTATTCATTAGCCTTATGAATGTGTTGCGTGCATTAGTAAGACCAAAAGTCATCACTACCCACTCATATAGTCCATCATTAATATTAAAGGTTGTCTACTCATCCCCTTCTCTTATTCATATTTGGTGGTACTCACTCTTTAAATCTATTTTTGAAAAATATTTGGCACCACTTAAACAATCAATCAAGACATCAACGCATGGTAGAGGAAAATTATACCTAATTTTTATTTTATTGATGGTCCTTGAATCAATTCATATCCTCCATCCACCATCCTTCTTTGGACTAAGGATTGTTGGAATAACACACAGACATAAAATTTCTCTAAAAGACCTTTGTCTAATAACTCTTGCACTTGCTTTTTTATCGCTTCATTTTCTTGAGGAGTCATTCTGCAAACTTCTTTGTTTGGGATATTTCTATAAGAATTAAATCTATATGATGGCTCATGCTTCGAACAAGGGGTATTTTGCTTGTAAACTAATCCACAATTATGTTAGAAAAATAATCTAGCATAACCTTAACTTCATTAGGAAAATAGTTTAGACTAGTATGAGTGGGAATTACCTTGGTTTTACCAATTAATGAAAAAAATAAGTCTTCCTTCTTAACTTATTATAACAAATACTTGTTAGTAATCAACAATATATTATGAATAGCTTCCTCTTTGACTCACTTGTGTGGTAAAGGTAGCAATGTATGTTTCTGACTGTCTTTTTCAAGGGTATATGTGTTCCTTTTTCCATCATGGACAACTTTCTGATCAAACTACCAAGGCTTCCCTATTAAGATATGGTATACATCCAATGCATCACATCACAGAATATTTCATCTTTGTATATCCCAATCTAAAACTCTACTTTAAACTATTCATTCACTAATATTTATTGACCCTTTTGCAGCCGAGCCACTCTACAAGGAGTAGGATGTGTTGTCCTTTTTAAATCTAGTTTCTCTACGATCTCTATAGAAACATGATTTCCTATGATACGACTATCAATTACAAGCTCATAACACTACCTTTGGACTTACATGTGGTCTTCAACAAACTTCTCCTTTGAGATGGAAACTTAGCTTCTCTTTTTTATTTAATATAAAAACCTCACCATCAACAATTCTCCTACCTTAGGAAATTTATCATTTGTTATTGTATTTGCACCTTCTTCTCTAGCTTTAACAACATGTGCACCTCTATAAACCGTTGGATTATTTTATTGGAATTCCCAAGACATGTGTCCCAAGTTTCCACACTTATAACATCTGGGTTGGTAATCTCTACCTATTCCTCTACCTATGATTTTGGAAAATATCTTCCTCCTCTGAAATATTCTCCTCTTGTTGAACTTCTAGTCTCTTATTTTGGATATTGAAGTATTCCTTTTTCTACCTTCTTGCCCTTTTCCTCTTGCAGGGGTTCTTCCTCAGTTCTTTTGGTTCTTCTTCCCATGATATTTTATTTTTCTTTTAGAGCAACTTGATATGCATCCTCTACTATATTCAAGGATAAGAGAATGATCTCATCCTAAATCTCAAATCTCATACCATTAATGTATCTTGCAACTTTCTCATAATCCACCTCTACATAACCAACTCTAATATACCATCCTAGATCCATCTTAACCTCATATCTATCAAGCGTTGAGAGGGATCAAATCTCTTGAGGTGCAAACCTCTTTTTTGAGTGCAAAACTTGAGGAAATGTTTACACCTCGAGATATTTGATCCCTCTCAATGCTTGATAGATTAGGGGTTAAAATGGATCTAAGATGGTTATATAATACTATATAATATCTATATTTGTATCTATGTATATCTTTATTATTCCCTCTCCCTATATCACCCCCAAACATACACACTCTCTCTCCATATATATCTATCTATCTCTCTTCCCCTTCTCTCCATCTCTCTCTTCCCTCCTACTTCCTCTCTCCCTCAATCTCTCTCCATATCTCCCTTGTCACTACATATCTCTCTCCACATTTCTCCCTCTATGTATTTCTTCTTTCCTCCCTCTCTCTCCCCTTCCAACTCCCTCTCTCTCCCTCTCTATATCCTTCTCTCTCTCCCTTCCTCTCCCACCTCCCTCTACCTCCCCCCCATCACTTTGTCCCTCTCTATTCTCTCCAACTTTGTCACTATCTACCTCCCTCTCTCATTATCTCTCTCCCATCCATACATGTCTCTCCCCTTCTCTCTCTTCCCTATCTCTCTTCCTTCCTCTCCTCTGTTCCTCACTCTCTCTCTTCATATCTCCCTTTTCATTCCCTCTCTCTCTCCACCTATATCTCTCTATGTCTTTGTTCTTTCCTCCCACTCTCTCCCCTTTCAACTCCATATCTCTCTCCCCCTCTCTCTCCCCCATCGCCTCTCTCTTCCTTCCTCTCTCTCCCTCTCTCTCACCCCTTGCCTCTCTCTTCCTTCGTCTCTCTCCCTCTCTCTTCCCCCTCATCTCTCTCTTCCTTCATCTCTCTCCCTCTCTCTCCTCCCGCTCTCTCTTCCTTCCTCTCTCTCCCAATCTCTCTCATCTCCCTCTCTCCTCTCTCTCTCTTCCTTCTTCTATTTACCTCTCTCTCTCTCTCTCTCTCCTCTCTCTCTCCACCCTTCAACTTTTTCACTATCTACTCCCTCTACCCCATCCTCTCTAAATTTGATCCCATTTTTTTTTTTAAAAGATACTAATTTTAAAAACTCAATTTGTTTAAAAATATTAAACCTATATTTTGGATCAATCATGTCAAGAAAGTACAACAATGAAAAACTTAAAAAAATCATGTAGTCTCTTTCCTCTATTAATATTAGTTACTTTGCTTGCTCTAATTGCTTGGATCCTTAGTTAAGATGGATATATGTTGGTCCTTAATGATATTATTTATATTATATAAATTTCACATCTTTATATATAAAAGATTTCTTGTTTTGTTTAGATATATCACAAAAGTAATTATAACCTTTTTCCTTTTAAATTCAGTGAAAAAATGTTATAGAATTAAATTGAAATGAAATATTTATAAAATATTTTGATTGTGAGATAAATTATGGTTTTTGGGCATTTGT
Organism: Pinus taeda; assembly: GCA_000404065.3. Taxonomy (NCBI): domain Eukaryota; kingdom Viridiplantae; phylum Streptophyta; class Pinopsida; order Pinales; family Pinaceae; genus Pinus; species Pinus taeda. The sequence goes on from APFE031444511.1 coordinate 39,598, forward strand.
ATTGATAAGTTGTGGTATTGGCCCATGGTATTGTAACAAAACATATTTACAAGTTAAGAATATCCATGGTAAAGTGGGGTGAATATCCATGATAAGGAATTTTGTCATATTGTTATAAAATATTTTGATTGTGAAATGCGTTATGATTTTTGTGCATGTGGTATTGATAAGCCATGTTATTAGCCCATAGTATTGTAACAAAGCCTATTCACAAGTTCATAATATTAATGGAAAAGTGGGGGTGAATATCCATGGTTGAGAATATTGTCATATTGTTATAAAATATTTTGATTACTAAATAAGTTATGGTTTTTAGGCATGTGGTATTTATAAGCCTTGGTATTAGCCTATAGTGTTGTAACAAAGCCTATTCATGAGTTAATAACAAAATAAAATATAACAAATTGAATTTTATTATTTTTAATACTTTACATTTTTATGATTGACACCCATTCCCGATATTGGGGTTTATATTACTTTTAACTTTTTATTTATTACATTTAGCTTTTTTTATTACTTTTAACTTTTTATTAATTGAGTCATCATTTAAATATTTACAGTTATCCCTAATATCAATTTTAACTTCTAATTATCTTTTTTATTGAACCGACGTTTAAAATTATTTACAAATAAAATTCTTCAATGTATTCTTTAACTTTCGTATATTTCTATCAAATATTTTGCAATTGTCTAAAAACATTGAGGAGATAATCCTTGGGCATAAATTTACCATAAAAAGTTTCCACCATTATGTGCGAGTCTTTAATTCTAGATTTTTTGTTCCTCTTTTGTTCTTCGTGTACGTCATCCCACCACATGTCCTTTCATTTTCATTCTTGTGAGTGCATTTCCTTTCACCTTTATCTCCTCCATTAACATCTTCGTAGTCAAAGTACGTATCCATAACATTGATTGATGCCATCAATTCATTAACATTGAAGTTACCTACGTAGTTAGGTACCTTCGCCTTTGGTATAGTAGAAATATTGGTTATCTTCTTCACTATTCTTTCTTCTATAGATGCTTCTCCTCCTTCATCACTAGAAGACCCTTCTCTTTCCTCTACCATGGTTTATGTGACTTATAATCTTTGTTGAAGGAATCAAATCTCTGTTTGCAAGGCTACATTCATTAGAGGCTAATCCAAGATCTTTTGCTTATAGATGTGTTAAAGCATTACATGCATAAATTGTAGCTTAACATAGAAATTTAATGTGCACATGAGAGAAGAGGAGAAACACATAGAGCATGAAAGAATACAACAAGACTTGATAAAAGAGTTTGCCTGAATTGAAATACGTCTCCGGGCCCTGCTCGATCAATGGGGAGGCCTTCATTCATTAAGTGGCATGAGAAGGAAGAGTACGAGCATCCATTATAAAAAAGGAGATTTATACCTACATACTGAAAAATGGCCGAAAAATGAAAAACGCTGATGGAGAAATGGACATTGCCATTGCGTTCATGGCGTTGAGCAATGCTGAAACCATATAAAATTTGTCAAAATCTAACAAAGTGGAAATTTGGCCCTCCTACAAAATTCTGCCTCACACTGCATGCACTGCCTCCTCTCTGCCTAGGTGCATTGATACATTGCGTTTAAATAGAAATTGTGGTGGCAAATTTCTCAATAAGTCCATTGGCGGAGTTGGTTTGAACTCAAGTTGTTATGGAGGAGGTCAGGCGGTCAAACCCCGCCTCCTCCTTTTTTTACATGATGAAAATATTTAATGGGGAGGGAGGTTGGGTTGGACCCGCCTTGGGGGACCTGCCCACCTCACCTGTCCCTTCTCTGTGGCCCATATCCCTCCTTTAATGGTGGTTGTGGTATGTTTTTGCACATGGTTGGGTCTGTGCCCCAAGGGTTGACCCACCACCCACAATATATAAAACAACGTCGTAGTGTGGGTTGTGGGTGGCGTGGTCATGCCGCCCACCCCGTTTGTTTATTGTTCGTTCCATGTCAGGGGCCGGGGGTTTTGGCATGCCCTTCCACCAATACATTACATTGTTACATGGTACAAGTTAGGGTGGCAAGGATGGTGGCCTGCCACCGCCTTTTTTCATATTTTTTTTGTTGAAATAAAACCAATTGCACATTTTTGAAAACTTGGATTTTGACTGAAGGAGTCATTTTAACCAGGTGACAATTTTGCCTAGAATCTGGCAGGAGTTGGCCGGATTATGTCCACCAGAAAAGTTCAAATTGTGTTCTTGTTAATCCTCCCCTGTCATCAAAAATTCAACCCAACTTTGCCTGCCTCTATCTCCTTCATCCGGACTGAGATTTGAGTGTCGTTTGCACCATTGGAATCAGGGTGACAAGCACTTTGATCTAATTTCAAGTTAATCATCTTTCCACCACTTTGAATTTTGAGCCTTTTCCATGCCACTAGTGTTTGGAGATCCACCTGGATCAATCCTCCCCATTGAGGAGGTTTTGGACCGCAAAAAGCTTTATCAGTCAATTGGAAAGTGAGTGAATTGTTCCCTCACTCTTTCTTTTTCCAACCATTTTGCCTTGCTAGGGTACATCCCCTTGAAACCAATTCGAAGTTATTCCACATCTCCTTGTCGTGAAGTTCTGGTTCTTCTGTCAAGGATGATGTCTTTAGGTAACTCATCGAGATACTCTGGTGCAAAGTCATCAACTGTAGGAATTGTGCCCACTTTTTCGGTGTGCATAATCAATGGTGGTTCATACAGATTTAAGTTCTCCACATTCACTACGGAGTACATTTGCATATATATCCACAAATCGAGATGAAAGGCATTGTTTCCAATCTTCTCCAAGATGGTGAATGGACCATACCGAATTGGTCGCAACTTCTTCCCTTCTCCCTTCATCCTATCCTTGTTGATATGGAACCACACTTTGTCGCCCACATGAAATTGATGGTTGACTCGGTGTTTGTCATGTCGATCCTTGTATCAGGCTTGACTTTTCTCCAAATGTTCCTATACTGCTTGGTGAATCAACTGGATCTACTGAATGAACTGTTGTGCTTTGTCCCTGTCATCACGTCCACTGGAGTCATCTTCCCTTCCAAAGACCATATCAGAAGGATCTTTTGGTAGGTAGCCAAAACATGTCTCAAATGTTGAACGATGCGTAGATGAGTGCATTACTCAATTGTAGGAATGTTACACATATGGAAGATTCTCATCCCACAATTTAGGATGTTTCCCACAATAGCCTCGCAACAAGTGTACCATGGTGCGATTGACAACCTCTATCTATTCGTCAGTCTGTGGATGAAATGTCGTGCTTCTTTTCAACTTGGTTTCCATCATCTTCCACAAGCTGGTCCAAAATTTTCTGAGAAAGTGAGAGTCTTGATCTCACACAATTGATGCAGGCAACCCAAAATGGACCCAAACATGCTGAAAGAAAAGATAAGCAATCTACTTTGCAGTGATCTACTTTTTACAAGGCATTAAAATACACATCTTACTAAAACGGTCAACGACAAAATACAAATACTCGTGAATTTTTCTAGACAAAGGAAAACCTCCTACGAAATCCATTGACACACTTTTCCATGGATGACTCAGAATAGGGAGTGGTGTGTAGAGCCCGATTTTTCTATTAGAGGGCCTTGAAACAGAACACATCACACATCCCTTTACATAGCGAGCCACAATGTTCTTCATATGAGGCCAAAAACAAAATCTTTGTACATGACACAAGGCTTTTTCAATGCCAAAATGACCAGACACAAGGGAGGTGTGGGCCTCCCGGATTACATGTACCCTTTCTCCTATGGGTATGCACAGTTTGCCAAGGTGATACAACAACTTCCCCTGCAAGTTAGTTGTTCACCTGTGAACCACGTGTTAGTTTTGCATAAATATCCTTAAAGTCATCATCGTTAGCATATTGTTCAACATAAATTTCAAAAGATAACGAAGCATTATGCAAAATAACAGAAGTAGAAATAGGAGGGCGAGATAGCATATTGGTCACTTTGTTTCTAGTGCCCTTCTTATATTTTATTACAAGATGAAACCACTGAAGAAAACCCATCCACCTGAAATGACAAGATTTATACAACTTGGTTTGTGACTGAAGATATTGCAAGGGCTGATGATCTGTATGGATGATGGTCTCCTTTCCAATCAGGTAGTGTTTCCACTTTTTCACACTCTGGACTAAGGCATATAACTCCTTGTCATAAGTGGGATATTTTATCACAGCCTGAGAGAACTTCTCTAAATGGTAACATATCGACTTCTTTTGCTGCAACAGTAGAACTCACATGGCATATCAATTGGCATCTGTCTCGATCTCAAATCTCTGTTGGAGATTTGGTAAGGCCAAGACCAATGCGATGTTGATATTTTCTTTCAATGTTTCGAAGGACTTCTGCTACTTTCCTCCCCATTGAAAGACTTGCTTTACACTTGTCGATGCATGTAAAGGTGTTGCAATAATAGAGAAATTGACAATAAATGTCCTCCAATACTATACTGCACCCAAAAAGCTGTGAACCTCGGTTACACTAGTAGGCTTAGGCCAATTTACAATTGCTTCAACTTTATAAGGATCAATGTTTAGCTGGCCATGACCAACAATATGACCTAGGTAAACTGAAGGGGTTTTCCCAAACTCACACTTTGAAAATTTTACATAGAGTTTTTCCTTTTTCAATACATCAAGCACTTTCTTCACATGGCATACATGTTCATTCCAACTTTTACTAAAGATAAGAATATTGTCTAGATGTACAAGAACAAATTCATCAATGAAAAGCCTAAAGAGATCATTCATGACCCTCATGAAAGTGGTTGGAGCATTGCAAAGTCCGAATGGCATCACCATCCATTCGAACAAACCCTGTTTGGTCTTGAAGGTGGTTTTCCACACATCCTGCTATGCAATTCGGACTTAGTGATAAACACTATGCAAATCCCATTTGGTGAAATAGATAGCATTCTTTAACTGATCTAGTAAGTCATCAATGCGGGGAAGAGGGTAATTATTTTTCATCATGATTTTGTTTAGTGCTCGATAATCCATGCACATCCTCCATGTGCCATCTTTCTTCGGCACTAAGACAATTAGTGAGCCGCATGGAGAAGTGCTCAGTCTGATGACCCCTTGGTTCAATAGTTCCTGCACCTGCTTTTTATCTCCTCCATCTCAATGATCGACATCCTGTACATGTCAATATTCGATAAAGGAGCGTCATGCTGCAAATGGATCTCATGTTGGATTTCCCTCTTCAGAGGTAATCTCCTTGGTTCCTAAAACATCTCATCATAGTTAGAAATTAATTCACATAATTCCTTCTTATGCACATGATCAAAACCCTGGAAAGCATTGGATAACTTTGCATCTTTCCCCCTTACAACCATAAGCATGCAACCCTTACTGGAATTCACCAACCTCTTCATTTGTCCTGCACTTACAAGGCTGACATTAATTTTAGTTTGATGAGCCCTTACAATATATTCTACCCTACCTTTTGTGATTTGGTATTTGTTTTCATGATGGAAGAAGATTTCCTTTCTATCATATAGATATGGACTCCCTAACACCATGCCACAGGTATCCAATGGTATCACATCAAGTTTTACCTCATCCACTAACTTAGAAGCAATCACAAATTTAACCTCGCACTGCTTAGTTACATCCAATTTGCTTTATCATGTATCCATCCAAGTGGGTAAGGTTTTGGATGTGGTTTGTTTTATAAGCCTAGATTCTTTACTAAGGACTCTGAAATTAAGTTTTCTTGGGATCTGGTATCAAATAAATTTTCCACTTTTGTATGATTTATGACAACTCTAATATAAAATAGTTCAATTCTCTTTCATTCATTAGGAAGAGACTCGTCTATTGAACTAGTACCTTCATGTGATTCAAAATTAACATAAGGTGTAAGAGTACCTTTTGTTCCTATTGCTGTGATCAATGCTTCATCTCCCGAATCAGATCCAAGGCCTTGTTCCACAGTTGCCATTGTCTTCTGCTTGTCTTTTCCTCCATACTTCTTTGGTCTCTTTTCCGGGTATAGTTTCCAACAATGATCGTTGTCATGAGCTTCCTTTTTGCAGTGAGTGCAATAAGGTCTTTCTCCTTCATTTTTCTTGGTTGATGCCATCCTCTTCTCCTTTCCTTTGCCTTTCACTTTGGGTTTTCCATTTGGAGGTTTGAAAGGTGGTTTCTTGAAATGATCATCTCTTTCATTTTTTCCCCTGTTCTCAAGATGGGTGGCCTTTACACTGTCCGAGTCAATAGTAGTTGGTTCAAACAATAATAATGAATGTCTAAGGTAACTATGTAATGATCCAATATACTTAGTTACTACTTCAGGTGAGTCAAGTGCAATGCCCAAATTAAGTGCATGTTTTCTAAATTCCTCTATAAAGCTTTGAACATCCTAACCTCTGCCTTACCTTAAGTATTGTCAATCCATTAAGGCTTTTTTGCTTATAACCCAAGGGATAAAATTTTTCCTTTAATGTATAAATGAAACTCGACCATGAGGAAAGAAGATTACCCACACTCTTACTGCTTCACAATTTTCTCTCCCACCAAATGAGAGTAGTGCTACTTAGCAGAAGAGAGACCAGCTGAATCTTTGCCTCATCATCTTTGATCTAGTGATTCCTGTAGTAGATTTCAATCTGCTTAATCCAATTATTAAGATTTTCTGCATTACTTTCACCGTTAGACATGGGAAGATCAAATTTGACATTTGATTTAAAGAAAGGTTAATTAGATGCATCCCTTGAATTTCTATGATTATGGTGATGAGAGGAAGAAGAGCTTTCACTCGTGGAAGGAGAAGGAGGGGGTTCTTCTTCACCATTTCCATGCACTGAACCTTGTTCTTCTAGATTTATCTTTTATGCTTTCTCCAACCTTGAAAGCAACTAACCAACATTTTCTACCATTGTATAGAAGGTTTTGCAGAAATTGCACTCCTCTTCATGACAAGCCTCTTCATCTGCCATGCTTCTCCTTCGATGTGCACGCCCCACTTCAGGATCGAAAGACTTTAGTTTCCCTTCGCCTCTTTGGAGCTTGTTTCTTGTTAGCATACAAACATGCAATTCACATCTAAAAAATACCTGCTCTGATACCACTTGATCCAATATCTTTTGCTTATAGATCTGTTAAAGAATTACATGCATAAATTGTAGCTTAACATATAAATTTAATGTGCACATGAGAGAAGAGGAGAAACACATAAATCATGAAAGAAGACAACAAGACTTGATAACAGAGTTCATCCGAATTGGAATATGTCTCCAGGCCCTGCTCGATCAATGGGGAGGCCTTCATTCATTAAGTGGCATGAGAAAGAAGAGTACAAGCATTAGTTATAAAAAAGGAGTTTATACCTCCATATTGAACAATGGTCAAAAAATGTAGAACTATGATGGAGAAACGGACAACTCCATTGCGTTCGTGGCATCGAGAATCGCTGAAACCATATAAAATTTGTCAAAATCTAACAAAGTGGAAATTCGACCATCCTGCAAAATTCTGCCGTGAACTGCATGCAATGCCTCCTCTATGCTCGGGCGCACTGATAAACTGCATTTAAATATAAATTGTGGTGGTGGATTTATCAATAAGTCCTTTGGCAGAGTTTGTTTGAACTTAGTTTGTTATGGAGGAGGTCGGGCGGTCAAACCACACCTCTTCCTTTTTTTACATGATGAAAATTTTTAATGGGGAGGGAGGTTGGGCTTGGCTTGCCTTGGGCGGCCCACCCACCTCACATGTCCCTTCTCTATGGCCCGTATCCCTCCTTTAATGGTAGTTGTGGTATGTTTTTGGGTGTGGTTGGGTCTGTGCCCCAAGGGCCGACCCACCATCCACTATATAGAGAACAACGTCATGGTGTGGGTTGTGGCGTGGCGGGGTCATGGCCGCCCACCCCGTTTGTTTGTTGTAGGTTTCGTGGTAGGGGCCAGGGGTCATGGCCCTCCCCTCCACCAATACATTAAATTGTTACATGGTATGGGTTTGGGTGGCGGGGTTGGTGGCCTGCCACTCGTTTTTTTTATATATTTTTTGTTGAAATAAAACCAATTGCACATTTTTGAAAACTTGGATTTTGATCGAAGGAGTCGTTTTAACCAGGCAACAATTTTGCCCAAAATCTGGCTAGAGTTGGTCAGATTCCATCCACTGGAAAAGTTCAAATTGTTTTCTTGTTAATCTTGCCTAGTCATCAAAAAGTCAACCCAACTTTGACTGCCTCTATCTCCTTCATCTAGACTTGGATTGGAGTTCTGTTCACAACATTGGAATCAGGGCAACAAGTATTTCGATCTAATGTCAAGTTCATCATCTTTTTTCCACTTTGAATTTTGAGCCTTTTCCATGCCACTGGTGTCTAGAGATCCACCTGGATCATAGGTAAAATCTACCATAGTTTTGATTGCATATAATATTTGTTGAAGGAATCCTATCTCTACTTGCCAGGCTACATTCATTAGAGGTCTTCCTCTACCTCTACCATGGGTTTCTCCTCTGACTCCTCTTTTCTTTTCTTCCATTTCTGAGAGAAAAATTATGCTCTACTCTAACACCAAAATTTGATGCCAAGTTAGTCTTACTAATCTTATTCTCTCTTTGTCTTACTCATCTTAGGCCTTCTCTCAATGGAATAACACTTAATCGCATGTTTTAGATCTAATAACGTTATAACCCAATGAACCCCCCCCCCCCCTTTTTTAATTAAGGTTGAAACCTAAAATTACACCAAAATTTGAATTAATATTATTATCCACTTTTTAAGGTCATGACCAATCCAGACACCAAATTGGTTTATGCGACCCCCTTATTTGTGGGACAAAGGACCCACCTCCGTGCATCGATTTGACTGCTAATTCTACGAAGGCATACATAATCGACCCCCTCTGGTTTTGAACCTGTGACCTCTTAGGAGGAAATGCATGCTCTTAACCATTAGGCCCACTCAAGCTGTATATACCTAAAATTTCTTAGCCCTTTAGCACCCAAGGCTTAACTCAAATCCTTCATGTGGTTATGGTAAAATCCAAAGGCACTAAGGCCTGGAACCCCTACCGAGAGGCATTTTCTCGTTATGAAAAAAAATATTGAAAATATAGTGTTCATTTGATTTTGGGTTTGTGACACCTTTTTGAGGTTGGATATGATTCCTTGCCAGATTTAACTTCTCTATATGCTTGGTGTCCAAGATTTGGAGGATATGAATGTTCCTAGTGTGTCATCTACTCAACAAGAATTGATAACCAAATATCATTTCACACTACAAGGTAGGGTCAATGCTAGATAATGTTTCGAGATAAAGTGAACTGGGGATCTGGTGATCTAGTGATTTGGGATCTGAATGTCTCCTAGGGTTTCAAACTTAGTGAAGGGTTGGATCACATAGGTCTAGGTCACTGCATAAAGTGTTATATATGGATCCCACTCTAGATATCCACTCAAACAAATGTAAATTCACCCATCTAGTGATCCTATAGGGTCTTCAGTCGAGCTCTCCTCGTAAGTTTGATGGAAGAGGGTCAGATATCATATGTTCATGGGTCTTTTTAACATAAAATTTCTTGACTTCATTATTTAACAAACTTGGGTTATAGCTTGGCCTAAATTTTTCCTTGTTATACCTCGTTTCAAGAAGTTGATGGGGAAAAATGTGAAAGATTTTGGAGGGATCCTACAACTAGTTATAGGTTATTGTTACTTCAATCCAAGGTTGACCATGCACATAAACTCGAATTCAATCGATTAAAAAAAAGAGAACAATATGAACCATAGAATTAAAATGTAGAGGCATAGGAGAAAATACCAAGTCTGGTTATTCACTAAAGGAGGATTATACATATTACTTCTTTTCTCTCCCATCCACACTTTCCCCTCCCTTCTCTTTCTCTAACTCTCTAATATTTTTTCTATTATTTTTCTATTACATACAAAAATAGCTCTCCTAACTAAATCCCAACATTTGAGCTCTTTTTTCCAAAAGCCTCTTATTTTAGTTAACTCTACTTTTAATAGGTAACTAATAACAACTCATTCTAACTACAAATTCTTATGGATATACTAGGAACTATTACAAAAATAAATTAGGGAACCAAATCCCTTTGTAAATAGAATTTTTACCTAAGGATGTAAAAGAATAACTTGCATCACATCTAAAGTGGAGAACATATTCCATTATTTTTTCATTTTTATTTGGCTATATTATAAATATTCTTAACCGTAAGAGATCCGTAGAAGTTATTAAATCACCTTATTTTCTAAATATAACAAAATTGAATTTAATCTTATTATCATCTATGATTTATTTGAAGGAGTGTGTGAAAATGTTTCTTCTTTCATATATGACTAGTTATCATCTATGATTTGTTTGAAAAAATGTGTGAAAATTTTTCTTCTTTCATATATGACTAGTGAGGTTGATCTCTCTTGAGGTAGCCTTGTGGATTTCATAGGATATCTTAGAACATTATAGGAGAGAAGGATGTGCTTTATTTTTTTGGATACTCTTTCTTCTTACTACTTTTAACATCATGCATAACTCTATCCATAGCTTTCTCTTTTTTAATATCCTTCATTAATAGAGAAATTAACTTCTATTCTACCCATTCCATCTATTAATCATTTTAATATCTCAATTATTTCCTAGATAAATCCTCCAATCATTTATTCTTTAGGAGAACTAAAGCGAATTGAATCTACTTTATCCAAATACAAATACTTATACTCTAAGATGTTCCAAATTTCTTCAAAAGATGAAATTTTCTTAGTCATTAAGGATTTGTTTGGAACATGGATAGTTAAAAACAAAAATTTAAAATATTTAGGACACTTATGTATAATATAAAATATATGTTTCATTACTTATATTAAACTAGGCTTTACTCTAACATCTAATGTAGAGATAGATTCCATCTAATGTAGAGATAGATTCCATTAATTTTTCATTTGATTCTTTAAAAATCAACATGCCTTTAGATATATTACCAATATTCCTAACCATAAGTGATTGTTATAGATTGTTGTAAATAAATAATGTCTCAAAATTTATCAAATAACCTCTAACAAAATTGAAGTATGCAATCTTATTATCATATGTGGTCCACTTGAATAAGTGTGCCCAATTCCTAGTATTGAATTATTACATTTTTGTTTTTATATTAGTGTTTTCATTATTGTTTGGCTAGATCATTTAATTATCAACTATACTTTCTAATTATAGTTGTATTGCTGATATCTTATATACACCAAGGAGATCTAGTTTTAGAGATCATCTCACCTTGTGTCTTTGTTATATTATAAATGGAGGTTTCCCCCATAAAGATGCATCTCATTCATTCTCATGTCTCATTTTCAAGGCATGGAGTTACTTTTCTTTCTATTTTTATGCTATTTGGTGTTTGGTGCATAACATTTGGCTTTAGAGCACACGATCCTTAGGTTTAGCTCTTTAAAATGAACCATGTTAAAATTTTCACTATATTTTTTTTTTATAGGACATTTTAGATAATGAAATTGTTAAAATCTTGAGATGACATAGTGAGGTACCTATATTGGAAATTTTAGGTTCTAATTCACCATCTATTAACATTATGATGCATAAAATTTAGGGTTCTTAACTAGTCCTAAATGTGAAACACATCAAAAAGCCTTACTGCAATAACTGGTTTACAATGTCCTACTTGTTATTTACATTAACAAGTTATTTAATTGCATAAAAATCGATCTAAACACTATTGAATCCTACACAAATATACATAGCATGAAATGAAATACACTGAGACAATAACACAACGAACATTGTTATTTTTGACAATCATCCCCAGAAAAACCCAATTTGGGAAATGTTAGAAACTTATATATTACGGAGCAATGGAACACATACAATATTGCTGAAATATAAACATAGAAAACACACAAAACAAGAGAGACACAGATATACGTGGTTCACCCAGTTTGGGCTACGTCCACCTCGAACAGCCAGTCCTTCCTTTCTATTATCCAGCAAAATGAAGAGACACAACCTACTGCAAATCTGCTGTAATATCCTCTGTTTTCTCTCACAGTCTCACCTCTCTGTTTCTCGCTCACACAGAATACACATCTATCTCTGCATCAAATACAATGCCCTCATACAAAGAGAGTGGTTGCCTTCTAGGGCAAAAAACCCTAAACTAAACATAAGTTCTACCGTCAGATCATCCGCCTAATGAACGGCTCAGATTGACAAGAAATTACTATACTTTTACAAGGCAAATTTACATCTGTTTTTAGCTTCGGGGGCGCTGCCCCCGA